>JASSUY010028335.1:0-42483 GCA_032466535.1 Forpus xanthops | reverse complement strand
AGTTACTAAACTGTTCTTATCTCAACCTGTGGGAGTTGCATTCTTTTGATTCTCCTCCCCATCTCCCCGGGACTGGGAAAGAAAGAGGGGGGAGTGAGTGAGCAGAACTATTTGAGGGCCTCAAACCACGACAAGCAGCTAGCAGGGGACTTCTGAATTGCACAGTTTTCACAGCTGAGTTTCCCAAGGAACAGCCAAATTGAAATAGGTCCTTGTATTGAACAGAAACAATCAACCAAACCAAAACCATCAGAGCTGATGTTTTTCATCCCCAGTAAGCCACAATAAGCAAGGAAATTGTACATGCAGTCGGCTCTGGGTGAGTGAATGGCACATACTGGAGCCAGGTGAGGGATGGTGGTCCTAGCCAAACTGGGATTAATTACTAGTATACACCTATTACAGACATTCTTCATCTCTGCTGTCTTTTCAGATAGGCAGCTGTTGTTGGGAGTCAGAGATGCTTCTGCTGTTTGTTAAAAGCCATTGCTGTGTGTGGCCAAGCAATACTTTTTGTATATCAGCTAGAAGCACCTGCAAGGTACAGCTGTATTTCCCACTGCACATCATTTTGCTGTGCTGTGAAGTATCACTCAGATTTATTTTTTTTAATAAACATCACACGTATGGAAAAAAACGCACATGGAAAACGCTGCTGTTCTCATTTCCACAGTCTGATGCAGTGGCTTTAAAGAGAGAGATAAGGAAATTGTATCACTATGTCAAAACTGAATTTGGTAATAGAATCAGAAAATTATCACAGTTTAAGAGAGAAATGCTTCAAATTCCAAGAATAAAGGGCACCTTATTATAAGCTGAAGGTCTATGAATAATCCATTATCTGGAATCTGCAGAGGATTCAATAGGAAAGACATTTTTGTATTTCCTTTATACTTGCTGGAATTCAATTTCATTTTGTATTCTTCTTTAGTGTTAAAATATTGATGTTTAACATCACTACTACACCAAGGTGCCAAAACTGGTAATGGGAAGACGTTGGACTGCAGCTAACATGAAAATTAGGGGAAAAATAAGTTCTCCTTTAGGAGATTTATGGCTCCCAGTGGTTTTGTGATGTGAGGTGGCTTGTACTGCTTGAGAAAGAATCTTATGTTTTTACAGCTCAGGATGTGAATCAGTTTCAGATTTTAGACCTTGACAAAAATAGTCTTGCATTTTCTTTTTAATTTCCTTACAGTCAATGTTTTTGGTCAGGATAGTCCTTGAATCTGCAGTGCTGGGAAGTGTCATCTGTCTGTCAGAACTTGAGTAAATAAATTGTGTGATACATATCAAACCTCCCAACATGTCAACTGCTGCCAGGAGGCTCAGCCACGCCACAGGCAGGATATAGCCCAACATTACTGAAGCTCACCCCAGACACAACGCAGTAGTCTGAGCATGGACTCAAGCTCCTGACTTTCCAAGGGACCCTATTGCAGGGGGCTAAGCTCAGCAAAAAGGAGGCAGCCCCCAAGGACCTATGGTCAGCAGGCACAACCACCACCTAGGTCAACACTTCCTGACCCTAAACCTGAGCAACTGTAGGAGTAGAGCATATTAGTTCACCTCATCTTGATTTAAAGCCAGGATTTCTGGACTCTCCTGATCACTTTTCCAATGGTAAAGTGCTTTTGCTGTTAAATAAATATTTTTAATAATTTTATTTCTAATGTAACATTTTCTGAATTCAACTTCCAACAATTTAATACATTTATCTGTTAGAATAAAGAATCCTTTTGTATTAAATGTTCTTCCTATGTAGGTACCCACAAACTGTGATTAAATTGTTTCTTAATCTTCTTTTAATAAGTTTAATTAAACATCGTAGTATAGTTGAATCTCTCAAAAAGGGCCACCTATCAGTAACTGATTTTCCAAATAATCTTAAAGCCGCAAGGACAAACAAAGTGTCCCAGCTCTTCCCTCCTCCGTTTTTCTTCTGGTCTCTATTAAACAAAACCAAAATATGCAGCAAGCAGACTGTCTTCTGCATGTGTAGTTGAAGCTCCTTTCCAAGGCAGGCTGATGATAACGACAAATCAAAATCTTAAAAGTCCTCCACGGTGCCAAGGAGCTCTTGGCACTGAATTCAAAATGAATCTGAATAATGAAAGCAATTTAATATATTCTGAGATATGTCGATAGGAGATACCTTCCAAGATATCTTGGTAGAGCTATTAAATGCTACCTGGTTATCTATTATCACTTTCACAAATTATAATTGTTTTTCCCTCTTCATGGCTGTTTCAGGAGATCTCTATTCCTCTTCCACAGCAGCAGGCGAGCTCTTTGCCATGTGTTCTCTCTTTTCACCTCCAGCCCATGCTGCCTGTGGGCCAGCAGAGAGAAGGGAGTATCCTCCCCAATTCAAGAGGAATCCACTGGAGACGTTCCCATGCTGCTGGCGTCCTCTGGCTGCTCACCCGGTATCCCCAGCACCTGCCCACCTCTTCCTGGAATTCCTTGGACCAGGGACCATTCACCTGGATGCATTGTCAGAAAGGGATTAACAGTTTATGGCAAACTCAAGAGCCAGAAATAGAGCTGGAATTACTGTGTTATTTCAAGCTTTGCAATGTGATGGGAGCTAACGCTTGTTATTTTATGTTCAGTTTCCTCCTATGGAATCAAGGACTAGGAGGTGCTTTCTTCTTTTCCCTGGTGAGATCTTTGCAAATCTTTCTCTTTTCCTGTTCACACTCCAAGCAACACCAAGCTATCAAACACTAGGTGTTCCTGCCTCTGTGTAATCCTAGGTTAAAGGCACAATGTGATCTAAGGGGATATAAACAGATGTCCCTCCCAGTGCAGCAAGGGTTTCTATTCCCAAGGCAACTACAAAGCTCAGCATATTACAGTTTCCAAAATCTTCTAAAACTTGTCAGGCATTTTACTGTTGCCTCAGAAATAGGGGTATCTACCCAGCAGGCTGCTCACCTGTACCACTGATAATCAATCCCACATTGCATTGCTTAAGGCACTTGCAGAGTAAACACTACAAGGAAGTCCCCAGCCCAGCTGGGGGTCTCTGATGACTACAGCTGGTGCAGACATCTCCTGGTAGAGGACTTCTTAATTTTTTATATGTATTTTAATTTTAAAAAGAATGCAATACAAGAGATGTTTCAAACAGGAAATTTGGGATGTCCCTCCACAGTTGACTTATGCAGTCACTGGCAGTGCTGTGAAACTCTAACAGCGACAAATGAGAAACACAGAAAATGAGCAATGGTGAGCTAAAGCTTGGGTGTCAACTTTGCTTTGTCATTTCTACCACTGCCTTTATCAGTCATTTTGCCAGGGTTTCAAAAGCTACAGCATCAACGCGAATGCAGAGTTACACCCCATCTTATGTGTGCATGTCTGATTTGAACACATTCACTGAGAACCTGCTTCTCTGTGAATCCCTTCAAGTACATCCTCCTGCTTAAGCTATGGGTAGGATTGGAAATAGTATCTGTGTGACAGCTTTGAACAGATGGAAAATGCTACTTTCAATGTCTCAATTATTAAGCTTCTGTGTATTCCCGCAGATTGCTGCCTTGCTTGAAAGATCAAAATATATGTACTAAGCCTTTTGCCTAGACCTCCAGGAGTTGCTGGCTTTTGAGTTCTTAGTTCTGCAGAGCATTACTTAGAGGGGCCAATCCTGTTATTAATATTTTCTCTGACATCTTCACTCCTTCCTAAATCTCTGACATAAATACATCCCCAAACAAATGTCTCTTGCTTTTCCACTACCATTTTTAAGTACTGCTAGAGGGCATGCTGCAGGCCATCACCAAAATAAAACATTAACTGCAAGGAGAGGTTTTCAATGGAAAAGCCTTGATGGAAGAAAAGGTACCTCAGCTGCCAGTGGGAGTTCATAGAACTGCAAGTCTCTGGACCTTATACCTGTGAAGCTCCAGGTGGTATTGAGGGGAGAGACTTCACAGTTGTATGTATACACACACAGTGCAGAGAACATAATTCCATAATCTGGTTATGATGTCTGGTGCTTAGCTGCCAAGGAATTGCCCACATTACAGCAGTTGCTAGGTCAACAAAACTCTAGTCTTTGGTGCATATGAACATGAAACCCAAAGGATGTCAGCGAAACTCCTTTTGAGTCCGATGTTAGGCATGTGCTTAACTAAGCCTTACGCTAGAAAAACATCTGTAAAGATTTAAGAAGTCAAAGATGTATTGCTGTGAATAGCTTAAGAGTATTGAAGATAAATTTTGGGAGCATATGGTCACTGCACATCGGTTTGTTTTTTTTTCTTGCTAATGTCTCTGGTTGCCTATTCATCTTATAATTAACAAACCCAGTGGGATAAATCATTGTTTCCAGCAGCTTAGCATATAGTTCTTGGGACAATGGCATGGAAACTCAGTACAATACTGTTTGTCAGCTATTTCTCATACTCTGACAGCCAAATAAATATCCCTGGAAAGTGTAGCTGTTGGTGTTCAGTAAAGTTGTTGCCCACTTCTTGGACTGCTATAAATTCTGAATTACCCTACTATGCCTCACTAGGCTGTTGGACCTGGCAGGAGTCTCTTATGTCTCCACTACTCAGCCTCATCTATGCGATATTGATTATTTATACTCCAGCTGTCCTAAAAATACAGCACTTCATCGAGTGAGAGAGAAAAGCAGTATTCCCAAGAAAATGGCTGAAGTGGGTCCAGCTTGTGGTTCCTTCACACTGTGAGTCTCCTTCAAGAAGTAAGTATTTCAATCTGTTATTCTAAGGGAAGTGCTTGATCACAAGCTTAACTCTGAAAAGGCTTAAATGGTTTGCTGGATTTTCTGACTGAGGGAAAATAGAAAGTGGGAGGGAAAAAAACAGAACAGAGGAGTCCAAAAGAAGAAAAGAGAAAGAAAGAAAAAAAAAAAACCAAAAAAAAAAAGCAAGAAACACAGAAGAAACACAGAACTGCAAGGAGGAATAAGAAGTTAGGTATTAAATTAGGAAGGAGAATACAGACATAGTTGAATTAAAATAAGAGCAGCACAGGCCAAATCCTCCTCCCCCACCCAGACTGGAAATAAAAAACAAAGATACTGCACCCTGTCTTAAATCTGGGTTAACAGTCTAGTGAGTCAGAATAAATGATTTGTACTCTACTCCATGTAAACACTTCATGTTTTCCTGATATGCAACTGGGGTGCTTATTATTATTATTATTATCCTTATCATTATTATTATTACTATTCCAAAGGAGTAGTTGGTTTCTGGGGGAACACTAACGAACCAGTACTATTCTTTCCATTTCACCTTCATGCTCTGCTTCTGCAAGATGAATGTGGATGCAATCAGAGCTCCAACCTCAGCAGGCAAAGTCATAAGCATCATGAGGCTGTGAGATGCCAAGTCACTCCAGGTACCTGCGGCTGTTGCAAGTGAGGTACTGATGCTTTGATGCCTTTCCAACGCTGCAGTCAGTGAGAGCTGAGAGAATCCTTTCTGCTTCTGCCTGTGCCTCTCTTGCTTAATTAACTAAAGGTGGACATTTAAAATCCCATCTGAGAGGAGGATGCGCTGCAATATGCTGCTATATTCTGTGTTAGAACTTACGCTGTGCTGCAGAGCAGCACTTTATATCATATGTGCAAACCCAAAGTGCACTAACAATAAATATAGTAACAGAATTCTTATGCCTTATGTTCAGTAATATTTCCAGGGTAACACGTGCTGTGGTGTAGTGGAAGTTGCACAGATAGGGTGTTCAGGGCTGTAGCAAGGGATGAGCAGAGACAGCTCCTATCACTTGTAAGGGATGATAGCTTCTTGCTCTTAGTGGGACCCCAAATTGCCATAGCAGCAGTGTCGTACCTCAGTAAGATGCACTTCTGGTGATACACTCAAGGGCATGGAGAGAAGAGCTGCCTTTGGGAAGATCTTTGATTGCAGAGGTAGGGGGCACAAGGTATCCCAGGACAACAAAGCGCCTTATGATATTAAATGATTTCTGCTCTATCACACACCTTGTTGCTCAGCAATCTTCCACTTCAGGGAACTGCCAAGATTTAGGACTCAAATCCTCATCCACAGCAAGTACACCCGCTATTGATGCTTATTCCTATGAGTCTGTGAAGCCAGAAAGAGTTACTGAAGTTAGGAGGGAAGTAAATTTTCAAATCTTTTGCAGTTCCCTGCCCTGCTGGTTCTCATCAGAGCATTTGGGCATCTTCGGCTGGCTTCATGCTGAGGTTTATCTCCTCAAGCCAACATGAAAACTCAAAAGGCAACAGCTTTACTTGCAAGGAGCTCAGCCCAGGCTGGTTTGCAGATCTCACTTGTTACCCCAGAGGAGAAGGTAGTTTCTGCAAACTGCAGGTAAAAGCAAAACAGGCTGCATGACCTGCTGGGGAAACGCTGAGCATCGGAAGGAATGTGCAGACTCCAGGCAGCAGAAAGCAGAGCTTGTTCTGGGACCCTAGAAACTGAGCAAGCCTCAAGTAAGCAGAGGCACAGGCATGAGTAGAGGCAGTTCCCTGTAGACAGAGGGTTATATATGATCCTCCAGTTGCTAGGCTGAAGGCTGGGCAATACAGGTGGTGAAACAGCAAGGGGGCTGAATGTGTTCAGCTATTAGTCAAGGATCCCTGTGGCTCCGCAGGCTGCAGTGCTGCAGGCAGTGAGCTTCCTGCAGAAGGGAGGAAGAAGGGGAGTGGGGACATAGAAAGGAGTCCAGGAATAGATGGTGTGTGTGGAGCCAGGGTCCTTGATTTCTGTATGAACCTTAACTTTCTGGTACCATGTATAGTATAAACACCAAACACAACTAGGAAAGTAGCAAATGCGTAGAATAAGGACCCACAAGCCTTAGGTCTGCCCAGATCAGTCCCCACTCACATGGCTCAGAGCATCAGTCAAGGAAGGCAAACACATGCAGGCTCTTTGCCCAGGGGAAGGAATAGAGGACAAAGAAAAGTGTTCCTCTAAACCTTGCATAATTATGGCCAATAATTTAATTACATACTATCTTTTGAGTCTGTCCCATACCTTCTCCCTCAGGGACTGATTTCTTTCCTATCCCAATCACCTTGTTTGGATGGTCTAACTCCTTGGCTAGCCCAGATGCCTTATTGCTTCTGCCAGGATCCTGTTTCATTCTAAAATTCATGTTTCATGACAAAAGACTCCTGATGATACAGATGACTTTCTTCAATGAACAAGAGTCATTGGGAAATAAGTAGGACCTGTGAACAGAAAAGAGAAATGTCAGATGTCTTGTAAAGCTGGAGGATTGCCTGTCGCTGGATGTTTGTTTTCTCAAAGGACCTATACTATGAAGATGTAGTTATCTAGACAAAACAGTCATGTCCAGGGGTGTCTCCTTTCCATTCCTGGGGGTTTAGTCATCCTTTCATAGCTGCTGGGAAATAGAATCTTGTGAGCATCTGCTGACAGTGACAATCTGCCGATCACAGCAGGAAAGGGTGGGTGTGCAATGTCAAGATGAGTAATGTTGCACAGTCAGTCTTTGACATGACAGCAGATCTAGGAGATCTTTGACGGTATCTCATAGGCTAGGATTTGGGGCTGTCCCCAAAGGAAAGAGGTTGGATTCCAGCTGCTTTGTTGCTCTTTGTTTGAATGTAATTCAGTGTGGCAGAGAGAGACTCGTTCCTAACAGGAATTTTGGTGCTTTGGTTTTGAGCACTGTGCAGTTTATGTCCAGCAACCCTCATAACAAACTCAGCATGTCTGCAAATTTGTCCTTGTTTTAAGTTAAAAAGTAGAAACTTCAGATCTAACTAAAGAAAGGAGCCCCTTGGAGAATTTTTCTTTGGGATCTATTAGTGAGCTCTTCCCCAGCAGTTTTTCAGGTGGATGTTCAGTTCTCAGCTTATGTGGAGTCTAGTATACCAGCAACTGCCTTTCTCCTGCATGCCCAGAGGTCTCTACATTAATCCTCTACCCAGTAAATGCACAGTCTTCATTACCATTTTGACTTGAGCTTAAGGTTTTGCTGGAACATGGGACAGCAAAGGGAGACAACAGAAATAATACTGATGGGCCTGGGAACATACGTGACCTTTGCATTTGTCACAGCCACTTAGAGAAGTAGGTGCTCTTTGCTTCATAACCATTGCAATACCCTTCACAGGTAGTTAATGTATTCTTCCAGTACATGAAAGAATAATTGGATAACCACTTTTTTAAGCTCTATGTAACCAACTGTATCAAGTTTACCACTAAATGTCACAGTTTATAATAATCTAATCACCAGAGAGCAAGAAAAATGAGCATACTTGTCTCCATCAATAAATGAGTGATTATTCAGACAATAACTATGTTTATTTTCTTTATTTCCATAAATGTTTGTGGTCTTATGAAGATGCTCTGAAGAAGGGATTATTTATGTTGGCATCAAGGCAGTATAGCAATAGGCCCTTTAGAAAAGCTGAAAAAAAGATGTTCATTTAGAAATGATCTGAAAAGTCATTAATTTTCATTCTGCAGAAGGAATCTGGGACATCAGATTATTTACCAGATTAAAAATGCACTCCCTGTTCCATCATGTATCATGTAATCCTGGTGCACAATGGCATCACTGGAAAGCCAATAGCAAGGAAAGAGACAGAATTTCTACTTTAGATTTATTTGTAAGATAACACAGCTATTCTTCTGCCAATTGGCCATTCTTCAGTGTACCGCTTTTTGATGTTATGTAGTGTCTGACATTACCAGATAAAACCACTCCACTGACAACGGTAGAAACAGTTTTGATCAGGATCAGAAAAAAAAGAAACAAATGTATAAAATTGGCCCCAAGTCCCCGGTATGTTCTAACATGAAGAAAGTTATAGCTTATCCCTAGGGGGATGTCAAACTGCAGCTCTGATGGCTGAGCAAATCTAATGCCACATGACACCTGTGTGTGCACATGCCTGCCAGGAGACAGGTGTGTGCTGTAGTATTTCATACAACCAGATGTCCTCAGTCAAGGCACCGAGTCGCCCGAACCTCTGACAGGAAAATAGAGATGTCAGGGAAGGAAAACAATTCTCTCCATAATCCATTTGCCTTTGCAGATAATTCCTCACGCCTCCAGACTGAAGAGTGAACTCGTGGGCACTCATGCAGCGGCAGCAGCTTGGGGGTTGAGAGGAAGAAATGTATGAAGAAGAGTTGGAAGATATTTTTGTGACAAAAATAGCCATGCATCAGCCTGAGTGAGTGAGAGGGGATAGGACTCTTTTTCCTGGCCCAAGTGGAAATGCTAATGACAGCAGTCTAGGAAAGCTTTGCCAAATTTAGCCACCAGAGTCTGATGGGTGTTTGCAGGGCAGCCCTGGTTAATGACTTCTTGCTTTACTTGCAGAAAGCTACCAGTCTGAGAGCATTTCCCCTCAATTTCCTTGGAAACAAGGGAGAGATGCCACAAGACAGGAACTTCTCTACGATTTCCTCATCCACTCTGAGTGTGTATTCAGGGTGACAGACTGAAATCCCTGAGCAGGGATGTGGGAGATCTGGCTTCAATTCTTCCCTCTTCACAATGTCTCTCTCATGCCCTGCCCTTTGAAGCTGCTGCATGTCTCTAGGCACAAGTTCCCAGCCTTACTGATGGGTAAGAACCAAAATGACTTTATTTTTTTGTCCCTGCTCTGTTTTATCATATTACACATGCACGAAGTACTTAGCAACAAAAACTCTGGATCTTTTCATTGCTGCTGTAACATAACGACAGTTCCACATATTTCTTCCTAAGGTTTTCTGTGACTTTCTGTGACTCTGGTTTTCCTCTAGGCACCGAGCAAGGGCTCGTGCTGGAACATAAGGAGAACCATTACTCCCTAAAAAAGGGTTAAATGAAAACTAAGGCAGATTGAAATCTGAATCTTGTGCAGGATTACCACTTCATGACTTGGGTCTATAGCTGTGGAGATCTCCTTTAAAAATGTCCCTTAACCCCTTCAAAACACTAATTTTAAAGCTTCTGTTAGTTGACATTTCTGTAATACGTCACTGCAAAATATCTCCTTTACAGCTTCTGGCAGTTCATGGCATCTTGGTGACCTAAATGCTGCTTTTGCGCAACACTGGCCTGCAAACAGCAAGTGCTCTGGATTATTTTGTGTTTCCTATAGCCCTGCTGTTCAGGAAAGGGGAGGGGGAAATAGCAACAGCAGGAGACACCTAATCCGGGGACGGGATATGGGGAATAGAAGGGAGGGAACAAGCTGGAGAAGATGGATGGGTGCAGGAGGCACCATTTCTGTGAAGGGGGAGTTAAATTCCAAATTTAATGGGAACTGGGTGGCAAGTAGACTCAAGATGTCCTCTTGTGTCTGCTACCAGAAACACCGTCAGGGGTAAATAGGTGCCCTTGCTGCCTATTGCTCCTGGCAGCATGTCCTGTGCTGCTGCCAGTGCCCATGCTGCATAGGACATCACCCCCCCGGCTGCTCAGGGTTCCTCAGCATCCCTCCAAGTGCCTGGGCAGACCACTGCTTTCCATTCTGCAGCAGTTCTTCTTCAGGCTGAGATCTTGGCCGGCTACTTCTCCACTTACTAAACTGAAATGCTGCTGATTAGAGAAAGAAGGCCAATGGGAGCTCCATTTTCCTTGGCCCTCTCTGTACTCATAAGAACAACAAGAGCCTGCATCATGGGGCATCTCACCTGAACAGGCAGGACAAAGACCAAGAGGATTTTTACTCCTCCTTCTAATTCCTTCATGAAAATGAGCTGAATATACATTTTATCTTCCTATTGAACAATGTCTTTCAAAAAGGCGGATGGTGCTTTCTTCTTTCCTTTTTCAATTACTGTTTACAACTATTTTCTACTCATTTCTGAGCTCCTTCAAAAGCTTTCTTGGAACTCATACACCCCAGAGTCATTTGGAAGTAGAACAAACCAAGCAATCACAAAAAAGGGGGTGTTAAAAAAACATTACTTACAGGTTAATAAGATTTCAGATGGTAGAAAAAAGTAATAGCTCAGAGCTGCTGTGTGAGAAACTCTGAACCTATTTATTTCCGTTCTCTCACTTCTTATTTTAATGTACCACAGTTGAATTAACCTTGGCAGAATTTGCAGCCCTTTTGGTCCATTTGGTACACTAAGTCTTTAATGTCCCAAGTGGTCCTATGATTTGTTAATTACCTTATTGCATGCAAAGCTCTACAAGGCTATTTCTCTACAAGGATTCTTTGTCAGGATCAAATTAGTTCTGGGGACCCCTTTCTGTGCGATGTCAAGCATCCTGTGCTCCTCACAGGGAGTGTAAGAACCTCTGCTCATTGCAGGATGCATTCAGCCATTTGCAGGATGAGACAGTGTGTGAAGCAAATGATCAAAGTGGCCCATTAGACAAATCCATGCTCTCATTGTTAACCACCATGAAAGTTACAGTAGAATGGTTTACATTTTTCATTTTGCATTCCAAGCACCATGCTTAATTTTGACGTTCCCTCTCTTCATAAGCAGATCTGGTGCTTGGCTATGGAGGGCTGAAGAGCAGCTAACAGCTGAACTGAGGTGGTAAAACATCATCCTGTTTCTTCTTCCTAACCCCAAGGAATTGTCATAAGCAAGGGAAGATTTGGAATGAATGGTTATTTCTGTAATGGATGGCCCTATTCAAAAGCAATAGGTGAAAAAGCATTGCATCAAACATTTCAGAGAGATTTGTGTTTTCCCCATTTACACAGGATCTTTTATCCCTGCCTGGCAGAAATATCAATTGATTAGAGGCACTCTCTTTGCCATTGCCCAAACCCCAAGCTACAGTTTGCTTTTCTTCAGCCCAAACTATCACCTATTACCTTTTAAACTGGCAAATCTTACTTCTGTGAATAGCAAAGATCCCCAGGTTCATGGTCCCCATGGCAGCAATGTCTCCGGGGTGTTCTTTATTCTTTATAAAGCTCAGTAACTGCAGGGTCTCTGTTAATAACATTGCAGTATTTTTTCAGTTTTCTTTTCTGGCTGTTCTCATCTGCACAGGGGAAGTACATAAAACTTCTCCTCCTGAGGACCGCTCCTTAGGGGAGGTTGTCACTGTATGCTCCACTGTGAGCATCTTTCTTCCCAGTTTCTGCCAAATCAGAGAAATACGGACTCTTTCTGGTGTCTGACAGAGGCAGAGGCAAGCAGACAGCTCTCTTGCATCCCCTGAAGCCCTTCACTGCTGCTCCGACCCAGCTCACTGGACCTCAGAGCAGTGCCCTGTATTCACCTGTGAGGAGGTCCTCCACAAAGCACTGCACAGGGCAGCAGCAGAGGACTTTGGTCTGGAAAGCTCTATAAGGCCTTACAGTAAGCTCCCCAGGGTAGCTGTTGTGGTGGCTACCTTCCTGCACTTACCCCTGCTCATTCACTCTCCAGCAGCTGGGAAACAGTCCCCATGCCTCTTAATCATAACACTGTTTTTTGCAGCTAACATCTCTCCTCTGAGATTCTTGGAGCCATTTCTGACCAGCAGGGACTGGGTCTCTACAGGGCCCTTTGCTGACACAGGTGAGCATGGATGTCCATCCATCAGGCACTGCAGGAGGGTGGATTTTCTAGAGCATAAGGAGGCATTCCATCTTACTGTGCCCCATCCAGCTGCACCCTCCATCTTCAGCTCCTTCCAGCCCAGACAGCAGCTGCATCAGTTCCTCATCTGGATTAGGAATCTGATTCAGCACTGGATTAAATACATGTTCAGTTAAGGGACAGGGGTAAGAATTCACTATAAGGTTTTGCAAAGCCTGAAAGAGGATAATTTTAAGAAGTCTCTATTTAGGTCATGGGGGGAAAAAAGCCTACAAATCAGAGAAGAGAGAGATTATAAATAGGCAGTTCTTCATATGCCTTATTCCTTCAAAAAGCCATCCCTGATATCTCCCTGGTTAACTGCTAGGGCTAGGCAGATCATTTTGGCTGTATTTTCACATTTTCTGCTTTTTAGGGTTTCTGGTATAACTGGGAGCAGCAGGATAGGGACATTATAAAGACATAGAAGGAGCAGGGCCAGTTTTCTGCACCACTAAGCAAGCACCACTTTCAATAGTACTGCAGTACCTAAATGTGCCCTTGATAAGCAGAACTTGCTAATACTGTCCCTGGTGAGCAGCAGTCGTTACCAATCACAATTATTAAGCTAACTCAGTTTCTAGAGAGACATCCAGCTAAAGAGATCAGCTTCTTAAAGCTGTGCAAATTTGTTATCCCTACCTGCAGATGGGGAAACGTGATTTGTGCTTTGCTTCTCACTGCTTTTCCCAGGTAGCTGCTGATGGTCAGCAATTGGATCACACTGAGTCACTCCAACAAGGATGCTCCTTTCAAACCTTCTCAGGCAGAACCAGCCACATTGGTAGGGCAAATGACTGTGATACGGCTGCAGGGGAGAAATGGGACAGGGACCCCAACCTCCTGACACCACGTCCCTTGCTGGACTCGCTACACCGGTGCCGTGATCATGTGTTTTCTTCTCTGTGTTGGCTCCTTGCTGCAGCACATCACTCCTGGTGCCATTGCCATAGTGATAGGCTTTCACCTAACAAATTACATTATACCAGGAATTGAAAGGGTAGGATTTTTCTTTATTTTGCCTGAGGGAAATGACAACTGCAGCAGCATTCACCATAACAATATTTGTACACATTTAAATGTTGAATTCAGTGCTCACAAATACAAAGAAGGACTATTTAATTCCTAAAAGAGAGGCCAAAAGTATTTCTTTTAGTAATGAATCAGGAATTGAAGAGCTGAGAACTTTCTGGCTAATACTGTAGATTTTTTTTCTTCCTTTCTGAAATATATAGGAAAAATACTGAGGTCAAGCAAGTGTGGGTACTAGTAAGCCCTTCACAAATGTGGAGGAGAACCATTCAGCAGGACATTAGGAGACAATGAGAGAATTGACTTCTATACTAATTTAGAAGCTACTCAGAAGGAAAAACCACCTGTTAAGTGAAATTAAGACTTAATTAACTGTGACATACACAGTATAGACAAGGGAAGAAGCATATATAAAATATTCAGATGCAAGAGTAAACTAGATTAGGATTAGGAAGAAATTCATGATGTATAACATCACAGTTGTAAAGTCATATGAAGATATATTTTATGCTGACAGAAAGGTCCGAGGAAAAAAAGATGTGTGAGTGCTACAGAATGGAAGCATATAGTGATAGTACATCCAAGATGGAGAAATATTTGGTACTAGAGAGCCAGTGCTAAATGAGAACTCTGTTGTAAAGGAGACACAGTCATTAGACTGATAATGGCAAGAAATACATGATTAAAGAAAGGGGGAAAAAAGCACCGAAAAAACTATCTTAAAAAATAATGTGTCAAATGAGTCTTATCAAAGCTGGATTAAAAGAAGAAATTACAAGTATAGTCATGTCTGTACCAGTATGCAAAAGAAAAGATAAAAGGTAGAAAGATGTAATCCTCACTATGCAGACATGCTTGAGGGTATACTAGTCATATTACAGGAGGATGTACAAAGCTATCTAGAGTTAAGAATGAAGCACAATGTGACAAATGTGGCAGGGCTGAGCACTGGACACTGCCAGTATGAGCTACATATTGCACTATGAGCCTGACAGAATGCTAGAGAAATAAAAAGATGATGTAATTTCTCATTTAAAGTATTTTAAAGCTTTTTTTTTTAAGTATTTCCTAAAAGGCCTGGCAAGGTTAGCATAAAGTATGCTGGCACTCTACTGTGGGCTTTGCCAGTCAGTGTGTTTTGCTGGAAACAAAAAGGTACATATACATCTGCACCAACGAATGTAACTTGCAAAGGTTGTAAAAAAATATGAGAAGTGGAAAAATTGAGCCACTTCTTTCCACACTCCTGGGATCTCATTGAAGAGTTGTCGCACCACACAACTGAGAAATTGGGCCTACCAAACCTTTGCGAGGGCTATATTCATGGCAGCATCTAAAAATTGGAGGAAAACTTGATAAGATTCCTCAGCTTGCCTTGCTCCATGCTTGTGCCCCAATATCAGTCTGTGACTGATGACGACTGTCTCCTTGTAATTATGTCATAGTCATCATACAAACTGGAAACAGGGAAAGCCAGGAATAGCATCACTGGAGGATCTTGCGCCCCCAGTTGTATCACCACAATCACATTTATAGTCACTCCCTTTTCTCCTAGCCTAGCAATTAGACTCACTGCTTCCATATCTAGAAATGCCATACTCGGTAATTCGTATTTTTCTGGCTGTTAAAATTTACTACAGCCTTACTCTGAAAGCCACATTTAGTAGCCTATGCAAGGTGCACAAATGTGTGGTTTGTAAACAAAAGCACAATGACTGTGTACCCTTTGTTTGGATTACAAATACTAGCCAAGTACTTTGCAGGTCAAGGCTTCCCACGGTGTGCTCCTCTTTGAAAGGGACTCTGTTAAATTATATATGTGCTTGTGTAAAAATGGCAGGCATTTGCTGCAAGCTGGGTTAATAAATAGTTGTATTGTACAGCTGCCTCATTCAATGGAAAAGGTAGGTCACCTTGTTGTGCAGAATCACCAAAAGCCAAAGCCAGGGTCTCAAGGATCAGCTTGGGTTGATTCTTCCTGGGGATGGAGCTGTCCCATGGACTTTCTGTTCAGGTTTGGGGACTCAGTGTGTTTAGGGGTGGGATTTTTATTCACTCCCACCTTTCCTATACATTGGAGCTCTTCATAGTGATATCCAGGCTATTTAGCTTTGCCAGGGCCCCTTCTTTCTTGTCTATCAGGTGGGCAGGGTTCCTCCCACCTTCCACCCAGCTGCATGCAGGTCCAGAAGCTGTGAGGCAAATATTGATCATGGTTACTGTTTGCTTTTCCTGCCTCCCTGATGTTTCCACGACCACACCTAACAGAGGCACTTGATACCCTGTACCAAACCTCTGCATTTAACTCACACCATTTAAAGAATTAAAGGCAAGTCATGGCACAGTTCCCTTTCCCTCTTCCCAGATCAAGTGCAGTATCACCTTAGCCAAATATGCAATCCCCCGCACCAGTGACAGTTTTAGGGGTGATTTTACTATATATTGCTGGGCAGCAATACAACCTCCACAGAAAAGATCACATCCAGCTTCAGAGGCATAGGCAAAGTAGGGCAGGAAGCTTCTCTCTGTCTTTGGCAAGCCACCAAGGTGACTGGGGGGTTCATGCCACACAACTGCTTCTCCCTTGCACCCTGTCAGCACCCAGGCTGTGCCCTGCACATCCCTCTCTATCAAGGGATGCTATGGGGCTGGAGTGTGCCTGGAGCTGCTGCTGAGCCTTACTGGGAGATACAGCAGTCTGAGAGTATTTGGTAGTTAAGAGAATCACAAATGATTTTTAATATCCTTATATCATTCTGATTAACAGCTGGGGGGGATTAAGGGTGATACAGTCTCTGCATGGCAGAACAAGCTAGAACAAAGGCAATAACAGAAACTCTTTCTCTTATTCCTGCCCCCCACCCTTCTGGGGGTGGGTGGAAGTGAGAAACTTTCTGGTACTTGGAAAAAGGGAAACGATGGTATGAAAAGGAGAGTGTCAAAGAAACAGCCTCCATTTCCAACTCCTCCTCCGACTTTGTCCTCCCCTCCACCGCCTCCTCCCCACACACATGCTCTGCAGCAGAATTTTTGCAAACTTTCAGACTTATAAATGAGCTCTTCTTCAAAAAGAAATGATGGAGGGGGGGGGTTTCTCCCAATATTATGGTGCCATGCACAAAGGCTGGGTCTGCACATCCTGGTTTGCCTTGGTAGCAGGGTTTGAGAAGTGAAGGCTCTGCAGGCTGTGAATTCTCCTCCAGGGAATAAAACTGATGAAGCTCACATAAGACTCCCATGGCTGCAGCAAACAAATCAAGGTCAGAGGAAATATGTCATGCTTCAGGCCTCATCAGCAACATTTTAAGTACATTTTCTCTCTGGAATGCCAGAGATTTAATCTTGAACATTAATGCAATTAATATGGGATAAAAGTGTTTATGCTCGTGCCCTGTGTTAGTATTCTGACAAAATTCTCTGCTCAGAGCAGAGAATAAAACACTTTAATGAACAGGAGAAATAGTTCTTTATTCTGCACCTCCCTAAATTTGAATTAATTCATTTCAGTTTGCTTAGCTCCTGAGTAGGAAAAGTACTGAAAATGAACAAGACTATTAAAGAGAGTTATGCTGGCACAAACAGACCTTCGAGGAGAGAAATGATAGGACTGTATTAGGAAAATAGATCTTAGTGCAGCTCAGTGAAGCAACAGTTTGGGTTTACATTTTAATTTGCAAAACCTGCAGGTGATTGCAGGAATACAGAGAGGGTACAAAAATCAATGGTGTAAATCATTGAAAATCAGAGGGTCCGATCCCCCATTAATATGAACTGTCTTGGCCCTTAGCATCACTAGGACATGTAGAGAACTCAAGTGAGCTTAGTGAGAGAGTTTTGAAGGATGATACAAGGACAAGGCAAAAAAACCTTGTCATTATAATTAGGATGAGTGTAGTATTTGTTAGTGGTGAAGCAGGGAGTAAACCATGCTGACTATTACAAAAAGCTGAAAATTACCTTCAGCCTCTCTGCTCCATCATACACATTGTGTCTGTAATCATGTTACCAAAAATAGATTGAAAAAATGTTTTAGAAGGCTAAACATACATCTTTGGTGCTATTTACTACTAAACCCTAAAGCAAGGTTTCTTGGCATCATACAGGATTCAGAGAAAAGCGTTTGAAACACCTGAAATTCCCTTAAAATAGTCATTCTATGTCTGAAAATTACGAAGAAGAATAGGGTGTTTCAGAAAATAGAAGATTTTCTGCTAATCTCAACACATCCAAGAACCTTCCCTCAGGTAACATTGCCCACTATGGGGATCTGGCATGCTGGTAGGTAAAGGGTAGCTCCTTAGGAAGCTGGGACTTTTCCCTTTCCTGTTGAGTTGTAGTTACAGGGATGTTCTTTCCAGAGTTCAGTTCCACTGTGGCATCTGTCCTGATTGTGTTTTCCAGGTTTTCTGAAAACCTGGACACTCCAGACTTGAGGATGGCTCTGGGGTAATTGTTTGGAAATGTAGTGGGGTTTCTTCCAGAAGGTTCACTATTTCCCTGGTGAAAGGCTGACTCTTCCCACCTGATTATCATTCCAGTAAACTACCCCAAATGATGCCACCTGCAGGAGTGGGCATGCACATTTCCCTGGCCAGCCACAGGAACCCAGAAGGGTGGGAATCATTGCTGATCCCCAAACAGCAGCAGCAAGTTGCTGCTCTCAGAGAGATTTGTCTTCAAATGTAGGAAAGGAAAATCCCCAGGGAACTACCAGACTGAATTCAAATTGGAATGCAGCATCAAGCCAGCTGATGCAGTATGTGAGGATTATCACCAAAAATTCCTGGGCACCAACACTCCTTTCTACATACTCACCCCTTTGGGGTCATAACGATTTGGAGGTAGGATTAGTTTGGGATGCATTTGATAGTCTTGTCATGTTCTATATACAGGGAATCTGACAGTAACATCCTCTTATTCCTCAAGTAGAGCCATTTGTCAGCAGGTGCTCGCAGTCATTCTGGGTTATATATTATGTGGTCCCTTTTATAGTACAGACTCATGACATCGATAATTAATCCGATAATGCCTATATGTCTGCTGTTATCTCTGAGGAACATGCAGCCTGAGCAGTGAGCCATTAACACACTGCACCACACATTGTCTTAGAGCAACAAGAAAACCTTCCTTAAACTTCACTCACTCTTCTTCCAGCCAGACTTTACAGTCAACATGAGATTATACTCAGGTGGGGTTCTTTTAGATGTGATTTTCAATTATGGAGCCAAGCCTTATTCCTGCAGGTGGTGGTGGCATTCCCTGTCCTGGTGAATGGGATCGGTCATAGGCTGAAAGATAAATGAGAGACCTGCTCCTTAAGCTTCTTTCTTCAACCACAGTGTTGCAGCTCTAACCCTCAAGAACTCTGAACTGAAGTGATGCAGCCTGCTGGGCCTGGGCCACATAGTTATAATGGCAATCCAGGTGGGTCTCAAACTGCAGCCTTGTGGACTTCTTTAATATCTCAACAAATATTAAAAGATTAAGTCCTTAAGATTAAAACAATCCAGCCTCAGGCGAGGTTCTTCAGCAGGGTACCCGTGATCTCCACCAGGGATAAAATGGTATGTCTGTGCCAGGCTTCAGGAAAGCCCCTGATGATGGCATCCAACCCATCCCTAGGTCAGCTAACCCTGCAGGAAAGAGGTTTTGTATCAGTGCAGATTTGGAGTTTGTCTTTTCCCATTTCCATGTGTCTGAAGCAATCAGTGACCAGGAGGCCTTCTGTTTGGGTCTGAAAGCTGCTATTTGCCTTGTACTCCTTGTACTGCTACAAAATCCTGACACAGGGAAAGGAAATAAAGAGCAGACTTCAGAAACAAGGGGAGGGCAGCATGGAAGTGATTTTTGCTGTAGCAAATGAAGCTATGCTATGGCTAGGGAGGAAAATAAATTGAAAAAAGAAAGAAAAAGAAATACCCAGAAGGAGCATGTTCTCAATTACAGAGCTGCTCTTTGCAGTGGAAGCTGAACCAAG
Source organism: Forpus xanthops (assembly GCA_032466535.1). NCBI lineage: Eukaryota > Metazoa > Chordata > Aves > Psittaciformes > Psittacidae > Forpus > Forpus xanthops. The sequence goes on along the minus strand of JASSUY010028335.1, from coordinate 22,941 downwards.
TGGTCTTCAAACAGTCCACACAAATAGAATTCAAATGGAAATATTTTATTCTCTGCTTGCACCCTGCTGAGCCCATTGCTCTGTGGCTGCCTGCTCAGCTCCCACTGGCTGTTGCAAAGGGATCTTGTAGCCCCTGAGAGCGAGAAGCAGCAATCACTTACAGCACCTCAAGCCTCTGCCTTTCCCTTTAACCTCAAGGTGTTGTTTCTCCATTAATCTGTGAGAATGTGGCATCAAGCTCTTTTCCTAAAATGACAGTGATGGTTTTTATTTCTCACAGCAGGCAGCTCCCCAGTACAATGTGCAGTGCAGGCAGAGGTAATCGGATCCCAGACCAGCCTAACCACACCAGCCAACTTTCTCTCATCTTTCTACCCAATTACATGCTGTAAAATGCTCTCAATGCTCTCTCTGAAAGTAATTAGGTTGTCTTGTTTAGTCCCTGCACAAGTGATTACAGTGAGATTCTCACTCCTGTTAGTGGTGGAATTACTCACAGCAGATACATCCCAGATAAAAGCACCCTCACCATGGCCTTCAGTGCCCTTCAATAGCTTATTTGTGCTGTTTGATTTTAAATACACACCAAAGCTCACATTGCTTCATATGCATTGCACTGCCTACAGTGCAGGAGCACCTCTCTGCCTGGGCAGCTCTCAGTCAGCAGAAGAGGACAACTGCCACTCAGTAAGGAAAAAGAAATAAAAAAATAACAAACAAATGCTGTCGTTTAAATGTCTCTATTGTCATGGGAGCCAGCAAAGCTGACTTGAAGAGCCATGTAGCCAAAGGCTGTAGGATTACCAGCATTCTGCCAATGCTCAAGCATCAGCTCAAACTCAAGCTCACAATTGACACAGATTGACACTTTTTGTTCCCATCTCTGATATGTACCTCAGGATTTAAGAAATCATGCCTGGCTAATGCTGAGGGAGAAGCCCTTTCTAAAAGCAGAATCTAGGCATGGGAGAGAGGGGCTGAGTCCAGACCTGCCGTTAACTGCAAACACACTGAGTGACCGGATCCATGCAGTGCCTTGAGCCTAAGGATGTCTTCAGCTGACAGCCAGCTGGGCTGTGCTGCCCAGGGACTGTACAAGTCTCTTTGCTGGACAGAACGTTAGAGGGGCTTGCATGGGCTGAGTACAGGGATCCTCATGGATTGAGTCTGGTGTTCCCACAGTGTCCCTGGGTCTCCCAGTTTAAGTTCTCAGACTTCAGACTTGTGCCTAGAGGACATGGATTGAAGAGCTCAAGCAGCACCCCCATAAAGGCAATAAAAGGACACAATTTCTTGTCTGGTTTATGATTTCAGTGACTGTTAGATTTCTTCCTGACTGGGGATTGCCTAATCCTCCCCTTTCCAGAGCAATGCAGCTCTGGGCACAAGGGTTTGCTGACAGTAACCACTCCCTGCTTTCATCTTGGTGCAAGGCTGTGCATGCTCTGTTCTGTAATCATTGCTAAGATTATACCAGCTGATGTATATACTGCTGAAATTTGAAGCTCTAAATACCATCCTGATTGTTCTCCAGTCCCTCCCCTTCTCTTTCTATCCCATAAATTCCCCCCTTACCACCACCCTCCTGTATTTCACTGTCTTATGTCAATTTTAAAGGGCTCCCCTAGGAACAATTTTATTATCCGTGTCAGAATACAGGGAGATTTAAATACACTCAGTTGAAGCTGTCACTCAGATTCCTAGAACAGCCTTTCTTCCACCATGGGGCTGTGGGGTTTGTTTACAGGCTCTCCCTGAGGGCTCGATTATAGGGAGCCAGCAGTGGGATTTGGGATGGAATTAGGTAATACAGGACTCTGCTGTCTGAACATTGTATACCGCCTTTTTTCATAGATGCAGACTAAAGGGAAGGAAGGAGGGAAAGGAAAGTCAGTGCAATCAGCCAGATTGTGCATGGTTACTCCATATGCCATTGCAGCTCACCCCTTGGTGGTGATGTAAGAGTGCCCAGCCCCACACCCATTTCCACACAGGTCCTGGGATGCTGTGGGAATTGCAGCACTTCAGACCCCCTCTGCTCTGTGGAAACTTGCAGCAAAGCTTTAAAGCGCTGCATGCACTGTGCTGTAGCTGGTGGCAACGCATCCTTCATACTGACTTTTTCACTTAGTCTTGGACAGAAAGGATGAAATAATCTGAGGAGCAAATGGGAAAGCAATAGGTACTGGAAGTGCAGACAAGTTGTGGAATACCTCCAGACTTCTAGTCAGGAGATGAAGAGCTGCTGTTCCCTTCCAAGAGTGTGTGACGTTATTTAAAGACCTGTTCTCAACACAGATGCAATGTGATGGATGGGGCATGGCTCCTCCTGCAATTTGGGGTAACATATGTGACTTTTGCAGTGCATGGGGTCCTGCAACCTGTCCTTCCTCGGTGTGTGCCCCAGGCTCCCCTGCAGGTCATTTCCCCTTGGTCTTGTCTCTGCCTGGCTGGTACCGTGCTGAAAAGAGCCCATGCTCTGATGAGCAATAAAACAACCTGGAAGTAGGTGAGCCTACTTAAAAGTGAAAACTTCATCACGAACACATTTGCTATTCAAAGAAGCCAGTTTTAGGGAAATCTATTACCTATTCTGTCCTGTGTTTATGCAAAGATTTAGAAAAAAAGGGTGTTTGATCCTAGCTTTTGGAGGGCTTTGCTGTTTTTCTGTGTGTTACACAGTGCTTCCTACAAACCTATGATTCCTTAATCCCTGTTACTTCACAGAAGCAGTTACTGACATGACACAAAGCCCACAGCAGTGTCTGATAGTGTTTCAGCCCTCTATGTATCATTCACTAACATGAACAAATACCTCTTCCACAGCCCAATGTGGTTCACCAGTTTCCCTTGTGTTGGGAAACTGAGGCAGACGTGTACAGAGCTGTGGTGTGGAACTGCTGCTGCCACAGCCAAGATTGCAGCCTGCTCCAAACCAATTAACAGATGGCTCTGCCTCATCTGGTGATTCCTTTATTGATTTTAATAAACAAGAGCAAACTGTTACAGATAACTGTGTTCTGTGCATTCAAATCAGGTGCAATAGTAACTGTGCTGGCAGAGTGATGACCAAGGAAAATAGTCCTGGATAGCCTTTGCTTTCTGAAATGTCACTTCCATTCACTGCTTGCCCAGAGACAGAATATGAGCTTTGGTAAGTGGGGTTTATTGTTCCTGAAGAGTTTATTCTCTCCTTATAGTATTTAACCACCACCACAGTAACTGCCATTTGCTGGAGAAAAGGACTGAAATAGATAAACCCTTGCTGAGACTCCCTGGATAAGCTGGGAAGCATGGGCACATGGAACCTGTCTCTGCATACTGGCATCGAGCAGGAGCATCCTTTGTACAGTTGCAAATCCTCTGGGCTGATTGCTTCAAGAATAGTTCACCTCCAGCAGGACTTTTCACTTCCCAGTGATCGGTCCAGGCTGTGGGTATGTCTTCTCCTGGCCACACCGCATTCAGGAATCACTCAGCCCTCGGGGAGTAACTTCACATCCATGCAGGTACCGCTCCTGCCTCCTCTGGCCTCCCAACCACTCTCTTCAATTGCAGTTTTCTGAGGCACTGCCTTTTTGCAGCATGTTTGCAGACGCTTGAGCACAGGGAAACACTGACTTCACTTTGCACCTCCAGGTGTGCAGCAGTAAAGCACGTGTGGGTCCCACAGAAAAAAGTAGTATTGGGGCTGTTTCTTTTATAGCAGTAAATTCACATTGAATCAGAACTAGTTCTAGCAGGTGGATATGGCTATATGTCCCTTAAATTAATAATAATGGCAATGGGAGGAGATGTTTCCATGAAAATATACTTAAGGCTTACCAGAGTTGCCTCTTTTTATTTGTATGTAGATTTTTGTGGGCAGCACTAATGTATATGACTAGATGTATGCCTGCCATGCACACCCACAACAGCACAGCTGCAGAGGTGCCAGTCAACAGCCTGGCTGTGCCCTTCCATATCCCCTTCCATCAGGCAGATTTTAGTATGTGTCTGTGCAAAAATCAACAGCTTCCCCATCAGATACATGCCAAATAGTACTGGAAATAAAGGGCTGAACAGACAACCAGGCATCTCTTTTTTATAGGCAGTCACCACAGTGCTGTGCAGATTGACTGTAGCGGGGGAAAGCAACAAATCTCTGGTGCTGAATAAGGAACAGATTTTTCCTCCCCTTTGTTGTTTATTTAGTTTGAGGAGGTTAAACTGACATTTCTTTTCTTTAGAAAAAGAGAAAAAAAAGAAAAAAGCTTCATTGTCTTTTTTAAGCAAGGTCAAGACACAGAAGCTAGCAGATAATGAGGCAGGTTGCAAGAGACGATAACAGTGTGGATGTGGAGCATGCACAGCGTAATGTAATTTGTATAAGACAAATACTCATACCTTAATTACTCATCATAAAGTCTCGGTGATTATGCCAATTGATCAAAACCATCAGAAAAATGCCTTCACAAGGGATAACACGGAGCAAGGAGGGAATGCTGCACCTTTAAAGGTTAAGTAACTGCATCACCTCCATGAACTGGAGCCTGAGTCAGCTCAGCTGAGTGGTGATGCTGGAGCCCTGTGGGAGCCCACTTCTGCTGACACTGCCTCTTCCTCAGCAAAAATCATAAACCCACTCCTCTTCCTCTGATGTTCTCTTCTCGACCTTCAGCCTGAGGACCAGATTGAGCAAAACTGTTCCTCTGAAGCTCCTATTACTTGCAGCATCTAAGCAGAACTGTACTTAAATGTGCTTGTGCAACCTCCTTGTAGGCATTATCACCCAACACCTAATGAGGTTGTGTTTGAATTGCTGGTCCTTCTTAAATGCATGGACCTCCATGCCTGTATCTCCAAATCATTGTCATACGGGTTTGCCTACATCCTCCTTGCAGAGTCCCCAGGGATCCTCTCCTGTTGTAAGAGTATGGGAACAACCATGATCCTTTACAACAACAGCTGAGACTAAAAGACAAAATGTACCTCCAATAAGCTGGATGTTGCAGGGGTGATGACATGATGCTGGCTCATTTACACCCCTGTGTATGTGAGGTACCAGGAGTTTCCTCAAGGCACTTGAATGGAAAAGAATTGTAAATGTTGGTGGGTCAAATGTTTCTGAGAAAAGAAAGGTTCAGGTTCCCCTTCATTTATGAATTTATGAAAACACAGCTGAAAAAGAAGTGGGATTTATTTTCACTGTTTTTGTACTTTTATTCCTACCACTATAATTTCAAAATTCCCTTCACCTTCATTTATTTGTTTTTCTTTAACATTTACACTTGTGAATTCCCAAAGATGCTCAAGTTTACTACAAAGATTCTGCTCTTAACAGAGAAATGATCTTATTCCATCCCCCAATTCCTTTTATTCTTGTATACAAGGGGGGAGTTGTCTTTCTAGTGAGCCAAAACTCCATAATTCACACAGTAATTCTACTGGCTGCTATGAAAATAGCTGCACCTTCCCAGTGGATTAAGCTGTCTTGCACACCAGACTAGCCAGTCCGGACTGCTGTCAAATGCTATAGTTACATTTCCAAACTAGAATCTGTTTCTAATACATTTTCATGGGGGGTTTTGACCCTTTATATTTATTGTTAATGAGTTTTCATCTCTGTAATAGCTTTCATCCCAAAGGATCCTGAAAAGTAATTGTAATAACCTGGCATACAACACATACACAGAAATCAATTTACCCACCATTGAAACGCAGCCACAACTGGAGGGGTTGAGAATAAGCAACTGTTTAGGAGAAACCCGTGCAGTGCTGCAGTGGTGCTTCCATTTGAGTGACAGGGCAAGCTAATTACCTGAAGTGGCTGCTGTCCAGATGAGCAGGGTTCACCCACAGGCCTGCAAAGCAGATAGAGGAGAAGATACCTAGTGGCTGCAATGGCTTGGGAACTTGGGGTTTTGGGTTGTCTTGGAGGAGATGGTGGTGATGAAGCCTGCAGTCACTTGATGCCACCACTGCCTTCAATCAGTGCATGGCAAGCTGCTGGCACTGGCTGTGTTCGTGCTGGGCATTGCTGCTTTCTGCAGCAGACAGTACCTCTCTTGGATTTGCACTGTGCTGCTGCTTAAAGCAACCTGCTGGTGCAGACTTACGGACTCTAAAGGAAAGTGGGGCTTGCTGTGACTTTGCAGCCCCATGTAAGTATGAGCTGAGCTCTTCTTAAGCCTTGGGATTGTGAAGGACTCTTTTTTCCTTGGCTGTCTGCAGCTGGCAAATGCTGGCCTTCAATAAGCCGTGCGATGGAGGAGGGCAGGGAGCAGTAAGTAATAATGTCACCATCAATCACCGATTGCCATGGGGAAGCCTCAGCATGTGATTCAGCTAAAATGCCGCTGCCCGAGTGGTGTAAATATTTTATTAACGGCTGCCTCAGTTTGCAGCGTTTTCATTACTGCTCACACCACAGGTACTAACGCTTTGTATTACCAGCACGGGAAGCCAAGGGGCTTCTTGTACCCGTCCTCCCTCCCCTGTGCTCATGGGGTCTGCCGGCAGCTGCAGCCACCCCTCAGTGCAGGCAGGAGCCCTCAGCAGAGGGAAGCAATGCACGTTCCCTGCCATGGCCATGGGGTCAGGCTCAGGCAACCCTGTCAGGTCAGAGCAGGGCAGGACACTGACCGTGCCAGGACGAACTGTGCAACCTGCTGTTAAGAGGCTTTTCCATTTCCTCTTGCTCTGTTTTTACCATTCACAGTCTGCCTACTGCAGGACAAGAGCCTCTTTAGCACTGATCCTGAACAGCCTTTCCTGGTGACAAGCAGTTCAGACATAATGCCACTGCATTTATCACCTTCCTGTACTTTAACTTTTCATGGGTTATTTTCCATGACGAAGCAACCCACAACTCATCAAAAGACTTGTCATCCACCCTCCCAAGTAAAGTGGTATTCTCAGTCAAAAGGATTTTACCTTTTTTGCCCTCACAGGGCACCATTCCAGTGAGAAGAGGAGCTGGGTACCAGAGACCCTTGACTGCTGGGCACTCATCCAGCTCTCTCAGTGGGATCTCTGTAATACTCTTGCCATTGCTAGCATTTGAAAAAGCAAAGGCCAAAGAGACAAAAGGAAAGAGCTTTCCCTTCCTCCATCCCCACTCATAGGTCATTTTCTCTGGCCTGTTTTACAGGAATTGAAAATCTATTAGAGGGAGAGCTTAATCCGATTTGACTGTAATAATTAGGGTGCTTAAAAAACCCTGACTAATCGTATCAAATGTGACTGTAGACAGCTCAGTGCATGACCCTTACACTTATCACTGAAGGTATTATTACAAACCAGAAACAGCTGGCAAGCATGGAGGAGGATAAGGGGGGGAAAAAATCACATGCAAAGGGAGAGGGTCTGTTCCTTTTCCAGTCTTGTAACAGAGGCACTGGCAGCGCCCTGAGCTGTCTGTCTAGAAGGGATCCAAGCATGAAGCCACCTCCAGGACTCTGGACAGCCACGGCTGTTTTCACCAGCAGTGTGCCCTGCCAGCCACAGGGTCCTGCCATCAGCACCTGCTTTCCTCACATGGATTTTGCAGGCAGTCCAAGAGGATTTGAATCAGCGCTGGAGCATCTCCCCTCGAGGCACACTGCAGTTGGCAGATGTGTGTAGCAACAATGGGCAGCTTTTCCCAAACAAGACAGTCTGTATTAGTCAAGCAGGATATAGTGCTTTAGGGTCACTGGGTTATGACAGAAAAGCAGTGCTTGCTTCCACATCTTGGTTACTAATGCTCTCTTTTTCTCTTGTTCTTGGTGTTTCCCAGGCTCCAACAGCCACAATTTCTTCCTTGCCTTCCCAAGCCTAGACTGAGGGTAGCTGGGTTCCCATCATGGAATCGCTGCACCTTTAGTAAAGCTCTTTTTTCCCACATGTTCTGACAGTCATTCCACGGGATTGCTGCCTGTTCAGGATGACCTTGTCCCCAGCAAAATGAGTTCATGTGCTCACACTTCTCGTCCATCCCTTCCTACTACTCCAGTAGTAGGACAAGCAAACAGTCCAGGCACCCATCTCCACCATGATGGTCTCAGGAGAGAAATCAAATCTTCCAGTCCCAGTGGTCCACAAGCATATTTTGCTGGAGAATCCAAAATCCGAGCCTACTGCAGCGATCCATTATAATGGAGAAGAGTGCACAAAGGGAGTCATGCTTTATTCGTGTCAGTTACAGATGAGGAGGTTGAAACTGACAATTTGGCCACCACATTAATGCTGGGAGAAGCACAGGGAAGGCTCCTGTTCATTGGTGCCATGCAGAGCTGAGACTGGGCCCTCGCCCAGACACTAGCTCACAAAAAACCTAATCTGTAGAGCCAGATAGGAACTTTAGACTTCACAGAGAGGTGACAGACAGGACGAGGCTGTACTATCACCAATACACTTCTTAGATCAGCATTGAAAACATGGTCAACCTTGAAGGAGGCTTTTAAAGCCTGAAATGAGAACACACACCAAAACTTCAACTTAGTCTCTCTGTTACGGTGATTAAAATATGTGCATGGAAGCCCTACTGCAGCTTGAACAAAAAACATAGCAATGTATTAACAGTAATGGAAGCTGCAGCTGGAGGTGAATTGCTTGGTTTCTTTCACTGTCCCATGAGTCTTCTTTGGGTCTCTTTTTTTTCTCTTCTGCTCCATACAGATTTTGATCTTTCCTATATTAAATAGGAATGGTTATCCCCACTGACTCACATCATAATAGCTAAAACCTTTTAATTCAAATTATTTGATCCCTGGATTTTTTAGATTAAAGTAAACATACGGTTAGAGAATTACTGGGGAACAGAAATACCACAGTCAAATTATGCTGTGACTCAATCCCGCAAAGCACACTGAACCCTTTTAAACTGTTTCACAAGTACTCAGCAGTGACCTCTAACACCAGAGTGGTTTCTCTCCTACAGCAGCTCAATTTCGCCATTCTGAATACACTTTTTTTTTGAAGGAAAGCCATCCAAAGGTTTTTATAGAATGTTCTTTAGCCTTTGGGAATGAGCCAATTTAATGCCGGGGTATCATTCCATTTGAAAGAGCTGAAGGATTTGAGGAAATACAATCTGCTTTCTGAACAATGTGAGATGAATATAGTTGTGGTTTTGTTAGAAACCAAGCTGCAGAGTTCGGGTGCAGAGCTCAACTTTTTCCAAGTTCAGCCATGGCTCCTGGTTTGTCAACTGTATTTCACTGCAGAGCTCCTTTTGCAACAGCCCTTCTTCCAGAGCTTGCTCCAGCGTATGTGAACACTTGTATCAGGAGCAGACGGCAAAGGAGACACTGCTGCCAGACAAAATTTCTATCATTCATAGGCCTTAAAATGGGAATGGAGTCCCTCTGTATAGTCGAGGGTCACCAGGAGAAGATAAGCTTGGGTTTAATTACTACTTTTCTATTTACAATTGAAAAATAGGCAGGAACATACAGAATTAGCCCCAGGCCATTAAATGGGAAAGTAGCAAGTTCTGAAAATGCCTCTTGGAATCCAGAAGTCCCCCCAGGTCCCATGCAGAAGTGCAGTCTCTTGGTATCACCAGGCACACATACGTCCCTCCCACCACCTCCCAGCCCATGGCACGAGTCACCCCAAGAAAACCTGCCAGAGCCACAGGGACGCTCAGTCACATCTAGCTTTATTTTGATCCCGTCAGAAAAGTTCAAGAATTACACCAAAAAATACTTCAGTCTCTGCTACCTACTGACAAAAAATACACCACAAAATTATAAACTGTTCAGTGGTTTGCTGGAGTTTTGATTGTTGGTGGAGGGGGTGGTTTGTACATTGTGAGAGGGAAATGGATTTACAGGTGGAAGGGGAAGGAAGGAGAGGAAATCAGACAATGGCATTTGGCACTACATTTTTAGCTACACTATACAGTTATTTATCATGATGCCTGTTAGGACTGAGGAGTTCTGCCCTCATTTAACACCCTCTAGTGTTTATGTATGCAAAATGGAGCTCAAAACTGCCCAATGCAGGGGAAAAGGGGGCTGGTTCCTAATTTCCATCCCAGTCTACCACGAATCTGAAAAAGCAGCCTTAGCCAAAAGTGATCCTTGCCCTTCCTTGTCCTCCCTGTGCACTCTGCTCCTGCTGCTCACTCTCACCCTGCCTGCACTACAAGGAGCAGAGCTGCCTTGCAGCAATGGCTTGCAGCTCTGAAAAAGGAGAATCCTTTTGCAAATCCCACCAGACTGCACTAATTGCACAAGCCATTTGTGGGGAAAGGATGTTTTACATTAGCCAGGACTGGGTTAAGCTTGGGATCTGGTCTGTGTTTGCAAGCAGAGGTTTGATGCGACTCTTGGGCTCTGAGAGCATGCTACAGCTATCCCTCTCTACTTTCTCAGAATAACATTAAATACTAAAGTACCTGACACTGAAGGAGGGAAGCAACAGTATTCCATTTCATGTGTGAGGGAAAATTTGGGGCTGAGAAGTTAGAGGCTCTTCACTATTCTACACTATCACCACTCTAGAGAGGCTCCTCAATTCACAATGGCATTTCTTTGTCTGCTGGTGGCGCTAAGGAGAGAGGTCCCAAAGGATGAAGCCTCATGGGAATTGCCAAAGGTCATGCAGGAAATTTGTGCCAGAAGCAGAAATAAAGCCCTCATCTCCTGACTCCTAGTCCTGCATTAAGAAGTATATTCATGATCTCACTAGGGCAGCCTCTGCCTGCTTCCAGCCTGCTCCATATCCAAATAGCAACCAGGATTTCAGCCTCAGAGCCCAGCCAAGATCACCAGCACAGTGGTGGCTCATTATAAGTGATCCTTCTGGATTTACTTAGGCCACTGTGCAGGGGTATGTATACACGTGTGTTTCCATGTGTGTATATTTGAGGAAGGAGGAGATGCTTCTATTTCTCTATCAGCAAACAAACACTGATGCTAGATTCGACAGCAATATTTCCCCCCTGCCCCCGTGGCAAGCTAAGCAACATCACAATGGCTTTGTACCATTTTTTTCTATCCCTTCTCTCAAAAGGCTTTCAGCTTTTCCTTCACTGAATGTTAAGCCTCTGTCACAGCTTTCCAGCTTTGCAGGATTCTCTTTGCTGCTTTTATCCTCTCTGGCTGTTTATCTAATTTGCTTTTTTTGTTTTTTAATTTCTTTTTCTAACAAATAGTTAAGCAATGATTTAAAAATATTTTTACATCGTAAGGTACAGTCAAACATCAAACATGCCTTTGTACAAGAGCTCGACTCAGTAACAAATCAACGAGAACAATGCACGAAAAGAAATATCCATTAAGATGACTCCTGCACTTGGGTTTTATTTATTCCTGTCATGCTGTTAGCACAGCACCCTCAGCTTAGAGCAATGCAGTACAGACGTGGTGGTGTCCGTCCTCCCCTCAACACTTGGCCCATCACCACTTGTTAATTTTAGTGACCTTCTGTCTTGGCAGCCTTGGCTTCATGGTTTACCGATCCTGAAGACAGCCAAGGCGATACAGCCCGGGAGCTGGTCTGCTTGGCCATGCTGTAGTGGCTGATGACGGTGTAGAACCTGCCCCGAGAGTTGGAATCCTGTGCGGAATAGTATGCATCCAGCGAGGCTGGGATGCACCGCTTGTGCTGGAAAGGAGGAGAAAGCAAGAGACATCAAGAATGATCCCATTGGCCTGGGGCTCTCACTTTAAAAATCATAGGGTTAGCTGTTGTCATGGATGACATTTGACTCAGACTTGCTGTAGCCAGAGTGCCTGCTGCACAGCCCTGACTGCCCTTCAGTGCCATGGGAATGCACAAAGTTTAGAGTCAGGCACAGCCTTCAAAACCTGTTGCTATTGGCAACCTTGATGGCAGCTGATTTCATCATGGATGGGAAAAGAGGACTGTAAAATTAAGGTCTGACTGGTTTGGTACATTCCTGGTATGCACAGAGACCAAGACCCCTTACTGCAGTCGTAGCAAGGCTGGGTGAGCATCTCCTGCCACATGCTGAACTGAAAGCTCTATAGAGCTATGTCCTAAGTTAATTCTCAGACAGGTAGAGGACAAACAGAGGCAGAGTAAGCTGCTTGCATGCTGCTCTGTAGCAGTGTGTTATCTCTGTCCTGTAGGATGATCACCTTGGTCAGAGATGGTAGGAAGCATAACCCAACTGGCCAGTCCTTGTCAGAGCTTGTTGTCTAGGCAGACACTGCCCATGCATCTCTGCTGCAATAGTATGAACACTCATTTGCTAACAACTGCATAGATAAAACAATCTGGTTTGCAACAGCTGTAAAAGAGCAATCAAATGGTAACAAACATCAGTCTGGTTGGTATTCACTGAAGTTGAAGTAGCACCAAGGACAGAAAGGGCTCCAGGTACAATTAGTTTATCATGAGTTCCCCCAACTCCCAGTACAATGTGACCAGCTGAAATCTGAGTCCAAAACCTTTAAACTTTTCAGAAGTTCACGTTTGGATCTGATGCTGAAATTCATGGCTCTAACTTCATTTCTATAAAACCTAAGAGAATAATTCACAATGACTAATAAATCAACATCCTTACTCTATTTTCCAGCCCACAGAGTATCCCCAGTGTGCTCAAGACTCCTGTGAGTTTATGAGTTTATTCACAGTAAGAACTATTTTGCAAATGTTTGTGGGTGTTTCTTTAAATCTCAACAGACCAGGCAACTACTCCTGTGAATATTCACTATAAAAGCACTGGGCAGTGGGCTTTTAGCAATGAAGCTACATGGTTTTGCTCTTGATAGAGCCTCAAAAGCACCTAAAAAGAAAATACATGGGTAAATTTGGACTTCTTTCACAAAGGGCACGCGTGCCAGCACTCCGGGAATTTGCTTTCCATTAAAATGTATCCCAGTAAACCTCAGTCATTTGAACGTGTGGGAAGCAAATGCAAGATTCCAGCTGCAATAAATCCATTCATAAATATGAGGGATTGCTCCTGAACATCTGTCCTGAACATCATACTAATCCCAATTACAGTGTAACAGTAGCTGATGGAGGCAGATGCAAGTCCACATTTCCCATAACACTTTTCCCATTTCAACACATTCTTGCCAAATGTTCAGTTTGGCCTGGTCAAAAAAACAGACGAGAACTGTAACCATGTAGTCAATTAAAGTCTATCATTATCTCAGGCAATTTGTCCATCTGAAGTTTCTTACCTTATAAACAAATCCATCTGGGCAACTGTGGTCGTAAGTAAAGGCTTTGTATACCACAAGAAACACTATGCAGGCAAGGAATGCAAGAGCCAGACTTATGAGAATAGTGACCTACAAAAGAGGGATAATGTTACTCTACATATGTTCAAATGGCATATGACCAACCTCATAATTAAATGACTTACACTAACAGCCATTCTAACAGACTGCAGTCTTCACTCCACTGTGCAATACTTAACTAAGCATGGAAATAGAGTGAATGCTACGTCCAATAGCCCTGAATCTTCACATCATTTCTGTCCCTCCACAGACCTTCAGGAGTGCACATTCCTGTGTTTAACCCCTTGCAAATGTATGGGGTTTGCTGTGGCATTTGGTGTTCTCTGTGGCTTTGTGTTCCCATACTCTTAGTTGTTCCATCAGCAGCATCATCTGCTGGCCCAGAAGGACCCACCAGCAGCTGGAGTTCACATTTAGGGTCTAATCTGTGCAGATAAACTGCCTTATGACCATGGTGAGATCCTGTTTTCCTGATAGCTGCGGTAGGTGAGGTGGTAGGAAGAATGAAGCCTTTGTAGCATTCATGTCTTTGTGCCTTCTGGACAATGCCACAGGGATAAGTTGTGCATCAAGTACCTTGCAGAAAGGAGAGTGGGAAAAAGGGAATCCTCTATCAGAGCTGTAAAAAGACAATACCTCAACCACCCTCAACTGAACAAGCCCAGCATGTACCTCCAGCAAATCCAAGAGCAGACGCTGGTGTTGGAGGTACCAGACTCAATACCCTCTTTCCCTCTCTCCTCATTACCAAGCAGGTTCCTTTGCTGCACCATTCTGTTTCTCTGCTTTAACTCCCTTCTCTCCAGCCCTTCCAGTTCCCTCTTAAATAGTTCCTTCAACAGCAAGCCTCCTACCCCCTTTCAGATGTCTGTACTGAGGCCCTGATCCTTTATTTTAGCTGAGTTGTGCCCTCCCTAATGACTGAGCAAGGGTCTCAAATGCACTCTCATTATTCCCTTCCCAAAAGCTTCCCTGGTCCCAGCTGGTAATTCACAAATGCAGCATAAATGGCTCTGGACTTCTACTACCTGAATTACAACAACCCATCCTGTTGAGACTGCTGTCTCACACTGATCTGGATTGGCATGAAAAAAACACCATAATCCCTGGGGCTCCAGTGTTACCACGCAAACTGGAGTTCCTAATCAAATGAAATCACTTACAGAGATGATGGGGGTGGGAGCAGGAGCAGGGGAAGCATTTAAAGCTGCAGTGGCTTCCCAGCCTGCTCTGGCCCCCGGCACTGAGCACCCACAGCAATGCCTTTTGAGGGATGTTTGCCTTCACAGGGAAGGGACCATGATGTTCCTGAGCTTGGTAAGCCTGTGAGAGCTCACAGTGAGGAGGTTCCTACAGCAAACATCTGAGGTTGGGCATGGTTTTTATGTCAGGGGCAGTGATCTGTGAGGCTTTTTCCTACCCACAACCTCAATCTGTTTCCTTCTGTATCCCACTTTCTAATCATGGCACCAGAAGCTGATCCCATGGCTGCAAATTTTGCCTGGTCACATCAAAAGCCATTCACTGAGACAGCCACAATGGTAGGATGTGGCTGAGGCTGTGTGCCTGATCCTGACTAATACCCTTGCCTGCAGGCATGCTATCACCATGTGATGTCCATTCTCCAAAACATGCCCTCATCCCAGTACCAGGGCTGCACTTGTCTGTACTAAAGGCAATCATTATCATTTACTGCCCCAGCAAGGAAGAGCCATAAATTTTCCACACCATCTAGTCCTACATGGCATATCCACCATTTTGTTGTTACACTTCTGTCACAATCCTCTTTATTTTCTCATACGGGTAAGGAAATAGAACAGTAGGTACAGGCAGAAGTTGTCCCTTGACAAGTGTACAGGAGACTGGTGATAGGAAGTAGGGAAATGTAGAGATAATTCCTACCAGGTACTGCACAGGCTTGTCAGGAACATCAGCTTATAAAGAGAATTCATTGATATTAATATAACCATAATATTATGTAATATTACTAATGTTATATCAATAAAGACATACAAATTGTTTAATGCTCATT
Source organism: Forpus xanthops (assembly GCA_032466535.1). NCBI lineage: Eukaryota > Metazoa > Chordata > Aves > Psittaciformes > Psittacidae > Forpus > Forpus xanthops. The sequence goes on along the minus strand of JASSUY010028335.1, from coordinate 7,722 downwards.
GTTTCATACCAAATTTTGCTCTCATTCTCTCTTTTTGTTACCATAGCAGCTGTAATTTTGAGAACCTTTATGATATGCAATCCCTACATAGTCTCAAAGGGCCACTGTAATTGCTTGCAAGGCAGGAAAAGACTTCTCGTCCTCACCAATCCTGCAGAAAGAGGCACTGCCTGGTAAGAGGCATTCCTACATTGCACACAGCACATTGGGACTTTTACTCAGAGAAGCTAAAGAAGCCCTGGTAATTCTACCTGCAGTGTTGGAAGATCCAGAGCTGCAGTTTTTGTGGCTGTTTTGCAACAAAGAGTGAAGTCAAATTCACATGCCTGGTGTTAAATCTGATTGAATCATTCACTTCAAACTTCATTGATCATTCACTTCAAAACTCAGGCAAGAGAGAGGTGTGGAGACTGTATCTAGCAGGAGATATTCATAAGTTCATTGCTAAGTCAGAATATTTTAGAATAAAGTGTAAAAGGTAAGAAGATTGAAGCTAACAGGCTTTTTCCAATGACGAACAGTTCACTGAAGCCTCAACCTGCCTTTTACAATAACTGCTCATATTAACCTCCTCCTTGGGGCCTAATCTGCTGCAAAATGGGTCAATTAAGCGAAAAGGCAGCTGCAGAGGGAAAAGCACTTACTGCTGGATCTCACAAGAGAACATGTGTAAGAGTCCTGGTGTGCTCAAAAGGTAACTGGTAGAAAAGGAGTACAGTTGTATGAATTGCAGCTGGTCTGACCAAGGAAATATGGGCTCCAGCTCCTCCCCATTAAAGCACTCTTGCCTGCAGGATTGGGTAGAAATATTTCAGACCAGCTTTATGGTAGCTCATGCATCCCCAACCCAAGGAAGCCATATCCCTTTTCACAGTACTGAAGAGGCAGAAGTCTCAGTTGGATTCATGGAGAGGGAAATGGAATTTACCACAATTTCTGCCACCAAAAGAAGTTATATTGCACCTGACAAAAAGAAAAATGTCCTTTTGAAAAAGTATAGTCAAAAGCAGAGAGCTCCTGGATTAAGAATGCCAACACTTTCTACTTCTCCCAACAGGAGACCTGAGAAAAAAAGTCCCTCTCCCAAAAAGACCCATTACAACGCAGGTGTGGCATGACAGTGTGGAAGAGCATTTTCCCTGTAGAATACATGTTCATCAGCTCTTCCTCATTTAAAAGGGGAGCATGTTAGGCCAGGTACTTCCTCCACTAACAATCTAATACAAAGTAATACAAAGACGACAATGACACAAATTCCCTTCCAGGTTAGCCTGAAGGCCGTGAAGCAAGGTGTAGATCTTGCTGTACCAAACCAATGCTTATTGGGCAGCCCTGGCTAGAAATACAGAAAATAAGAACTGTTCAGCTCTCCAGTTTGCTTGTTCTGCCTCAAATACAGTGTACACTAAAAAAAAAAAGGAAATGTTGCTTGGATTAAACTGAAGGAAAAAACTTGTGATCAGGGCAAAAGAAGAGATAAAGGGTAATGAAATTATACTGAATGCCACCTGGGAGCTCACAGAGTGTAAGTCAGTGAGGAAGTACCTCTTCCTCCTGAGAAATAAGCAGCTACTTGTCCTCTAGCTTTCCTTAGTAAATACAACCTTCCTCATCAGGGCTAGCACGAGCTGCACACTAGCAAGATGCTATGATTCCTCCTGCTCTAATATCTACCTGGTTCCTTTCTCCCCCTCTGCGCCAGTAAAAGTGGGATATCCCTGAACTATGAGCTGTCTCCCTGTCCAAGAACCACTGTGTCTGCCTTCCCCAAGAGTTGACACCAAATTGCTTTGAAGGCTTCTCACCCTCAGCCAGTTAAGTCAGCCAAGTTCTTCCTTTGGCCCTCAGAAAAGGAAGAACCAAGCTGCCTGGAGCAAGAATGAATGTCCCTTCCTTTGTTAAACCCCATGTACATGCACAGCCTATGGAAATGACCATTAGTAATGTGACTTGATGGGTTCCTTTCCTCTTGTCTGCCCACTGAACCCCTAAAAATAATAAATCCTCCTCTGCTCGGCAAAGCGCTGACACTCAATTCATTACCTCCCAGGAGCAGGTCACTACACTGAGCTCTCCCCTCCCTCTGGGGTGTAATTGAGCCCATTCTCACCTCACTTCTCCTTTCATGCACTTGCAAAATTACAGCATGACACAATACTACTCATGGTGATACACAGTGTAAAATTGCTCTGGGATGAAATGTCATGTAAAATGTTAAAACCCAGAGAAAAGGGAAGAAAAATTCATCCCTGGGTATTTTGCCATGCCAGTGCAAAGATCCACCTCTCTAGCTATTCCAGAGCAGACAGAGCTTCATTAACATTCAAACACCAAAAAATCACAGAGCTGCAATACCTAATAAACCTCCACTTTTTTTTATGATTAACATGAACCTTGGCAGTCTCTAAGCAATATAAACATTCACAGAGGGGAAATAAAATTTAGCAAGCAGATAAAACCTAGAAGTGCTGCATGCATGAATCTGTCACGTGTGACTACTCGAGTGCGTAGAAGGGGGGATATTTGCCTGCCCTTTCCCCAAAGTCTCATATGATTCCCAAAGGTTCCCTTAAGAGGGGAGTGTCTGCTGGAATGGAGAAGAGACAACAGCCTTACCACACCAAAAAATCCCCATCCTCCACACAACATGGAAAGAGGCCCTTACATCTGTGAAAGATGATGTCAACCTCCCATCAACAACAGTGCACTTGGCTTGATTCCTCCCCACTTGCCCCATAGAAGAAGTACACGTTGCATTTTCACAGCACAGATTAAAAAAAGGATGTATCTTCATCAAGCAACAGGACACCAGTTATCGGTAGGTTTTGCTCCAGTGAGATGACATCTAATTGCAATGGTCCTCCAGTTAACCTGGCTTTCATGCTGTCCGTCTAAGTATCCCTCGCACTCTCTTTGATTTCAACAGCTGCCTATGACTTTTTTTTTTTTCCATCAAAAAACCCTTATTCCCTCTCTAGCTCCAATGAAAAGCCTTATTCAAAAGCAAACCAGAGAACAATGCCACATCCAAACAGCAGGGCATTCTTTTAATAGCCTTTTCCACTGCAAGGTTTCTACATTTTTATTCCTTATTGTTTTCCTTGGCAAAAAATGTGTGCCCTTATTCAGAGAGGGTGTGCACCCTTCGGTCCCCATGGAAAAAGAGTAGGGAGATGCAAGTCACTCCAAAATCAGGGTTAGGGGCTTTGACAGCAATACTGGTAACATACCACAGAGCCTTGCAGGCAGCTACACACCAGCACTGGGCTGATACTGACTGCCATACAATCCTGTGAGGTATTTTGGTGCCTTGGAGTCCTGGGACACCTGAACTCTCTGGGAATACCTAGGGGAAAGAAGGAAGAGGGGAAAGGTGGATCCTGAACAGATGTTGATGGGAAAACTCCTCACAGAACAGATATTTGTAAGGAAGGATTTACAGGAGGTGTAGTGGGGGAAGGGTCTGTCAGCAGATGGCAGCTCCCTCAAATTTATGCACTGTTTGAACTGAGTTGACAAATATTTCTTTTCCCAGTGGGGACTGGATGCAGACGGCTCTCTATTAGCATTCAGCATCCAAACTGTGCTGGTGAGATGTGGGGGGTGTGGGTTTGTTCCCACTTAAAGTCACATATTACTTGCATTAGCAGCAGGAGGAACATAACCTGTAATCACAGCCCTGGTGTCAGGGCTTGTTGTTTCACCTTTATGCTTTGTGCCCAGGCTTTGCTGCTGGTGTCACAGGCTGCAAGGACCCAGTATAAAAATGGTAAAAAGAAAAATGGGTAAGGAGAGAAAATCACACGGGCATTGAAATGCAACAGGGAAACACAGCAGAAGATATCTTACAAAACTGAAGCAACACCTTTTGAAGAAGTGGTGTTTTTTCTACCTCAAACTACAATTAGTCCATTGAAAAAATGACAATCTAACAAAGCTACTCTGTACAATAGGGTTGGCAAAAGCAGCTCTCTAAAAAGATGAGACATTCATATAGAGAGCCTTCACATGGCTTGAAGTAGGGCTTAAAACAAAGGGGACAGCCCCTTCTACCTCAGCCAAGTTCTCATATTTGATGACATGAACCAGACATTTAGACACAGACCCACAAAGGCAGCCAGGTATCTGAATCTCCTTTAGTTTCCTACAGTACACTGGAATCAGTAGGCACCTTTTGCAGGCTCAGGTTTCTTTAGAAGGGTGAGAAATTGACCATTTTGAGTTTTCACACCTTGCCTTGCCTCTGGGTTACTAAATGGGTTTCCAAATGAGATGATCAGCTCTTCTGGTCCAGCACTGCAATCCTTGTGCTCCACTACTAAAGCTCAAACCTGTCACTGCTCATGCTCAGGCAGCAGCCTTATCATCTGCTGTCTAACATTCATCTGGAAAATCACTATGCTGCCCTTTCTTTGAGGGGGAAACAACTGCACTCAGTCCAGCTTTGGAGGAACATGGCATGTACCACATGCTGTTTTGGATCAGGCACAAGCCCCAGGTACCCAGGCATTTGAAACCACCCTCCTTTGGCACCTAAGTGGAGTAATTCCCAGGATACAAACAGATGATGTGATCTCTATCAATTTGGCTGATGAAAACAGCACAGAATTTCTCTTCCATGCTCATGCAGCTCTTGTAAGAGGCTGGCACGCAGGGGGTTCGTCAGCGTGGGTGGCACTTCTTAGCTATCAAGAATGATTTTTTTCCCCTAAACCTGGCAAGCAGATGTTTAACTCTGGACACCTTTCCTACTGCTCAGAGCATGCAATATATGTATGCTTCTATATGCTCAAAATAGGAGTACAACAAAGAAGACACCAGAACCAAGGAAAGCATTGCTGCCTATAGGAAAACCAGAGAAGCAGCACCAAGTGAAGAGTTAATGCTCTCAGAATGCAGAGTTGTGTGTTACTGTCGAGATCACTTTAATTGCCAGGCAAAGATCATTTACCATGGAAAAGCCCCTACAAAATTCTGCACAGCCTTCCTAGTCTTAGCATCTGGGATGTGAATAAGGGACCTCAGAAGCCAGATGCCTGTGTCTGTTCTGGCACTGCAGCCTCACCCTCTTCACATTTGTAGGGAAAGGATGCCACTGCCATGTCTGGTTTACAAGATACCTTCAATGCTGCTGGGTATTGGGAAATTTTGTGACCTTTACTAGTCAGTTCAGTTGAAGAAATCCTCTTGGGTTTAATTTTCTCTTTGTAGAAGAAGAAAGACTCTGAACGAGGCAAAACATGTTATAAACAAAATTGGATTTCTGTCAAGAATTCTGTCAAGATTATTTGCACAGAAGAGCATAAGAGCTATGCTTGGATAGGCAACAAGGCTCTTTCCACAGTTTATGGCCATGCCATTACACCTGGAAACTTATCTCAATTGGCAACCTAGTTTACCTGCATGCAAGAAAGAATAATATCACAAAGTCCTCAATCCATTTTTCACACGACCAGTCCCAGAGGTCCTGCTGCACAGTAGAAAGGTTTCAGCTGTAAGGGCACCTTGGTCTGTGTTCATACACTCATGATCTCATTACAAGGATTTCTGCTCAACAGCGAAAAATTCAAGCGGGTAATTTTTTCCCCTTCATCCTGTAACTTCTTCCAGCTGATAATTAGATGGAAGATTGACAACCTTAGATCTCTGTATGAAAGTTACAGCTAAAGTGAAAGACTCAGGACCATTTCCCAGCTCCTGTATCTAGCCGTCTATCCTGGCTACCTCACACCTTTACGTCAGGATGAAATCCAAGTGTGAACTGCCCCATCATTTGAATCCATGTTGCTATTGTAAGAAAACTGAAGCATGTAGGCAGGGGGGGAGCCACAGGATGACAGTACACTCAGATGGATCAACCAGGGGGATGAGGAATCTGAAACACACCCCAGGAAGAGCTGCTCCCCTGTTTAGACTCAGCCAAAGAAATGGTGTGGTACATTGCCCAGCACCCTCTAATACAGCCTGATCTGTTCTACAAGTAAAAATTGTTTGGCTGCACTTCTTCAAAAATGTAATTTCACTCCTCATTGTTAAAAATCTTTCTGCAATAAGTTGCTGATTTTGTTGATCTTATGGCAAAAGCTTAGTCTCTGAAATGTTGAAAGGCTAATGGGCAAAAAGGAGACACAACTGGGTCTTCATATTTGCTTGGTACTGTTCAAGAAGACATAAGATTTGTCCTTCATTATTACAGCACAGCTTTATTCCAGATGGTGTCCAGATTTTTAAGTGGCATCTTTTAGGAGAGGGAAATGTCCTTAGTCATGTATTGCAATCTTCAGAGCTATGGGAAAATATTCCTTAGTGCTGCATGGCTTCTTACATGAAGTTTAAGGGTTAGGGGATTTTTGGTCCTTTTCCTTAGAATTCATAGCCATAATGAAATCTGGCCCCAGTTCTCCTAAGAAAACTGAACACAATCCGTGAGGATGGCATAATTTTGGGGTCTCAAAACATCTCACATCTGCTCCACTATTTCATGTGTTCCTTTCAGCCCACGCAGCCCAGCAAAGTCCAAAAGACTCACACAGAAAGGGTTATTTCTGCAACTACCCTAAAGTCTCAAAGGTATCAACTTGAAACAGCACTAGCTGTCTCAGTCATTTTGTTATCCCAACCATGTCCCCATGGCTCTACCCATCTCTGCATACATCACCCCACCATCACTATACCAGTGAACCTCTCTAACACTGCAAATCTTAAAAAGAAATGTCTACCTTCCAAGATGACCACGTATCCACCAACAATTCCCTGCTCTGAGCCTCGTAATACTGTGAGTGCAGCACGAGTGTGGAACAAGAACACTGTGTTTCTAAGCAATTTGTCAAATAATTAAATTATGCACACAATAACTAGCTGGCTCAATTATATTAGCCAGTCTCCATCATGTAATATAATTTCTAGTGGCTGTTTAGGCACTAATAGCCTCAGATCTTTTTAACTGTGTCTGGTGCCAGCTGCGGTCTGCATGACATCTTTCTGTGCCAAGTCAAACCCCTTGAATGGAAAATTCATGGCTCGGTTTCCAAGCCCCTATTCCTTGTGGAAGTTCTAAAATGCCATTTTCCATAAGGATGCCTCCACCACTGAATATTAGTGAATTTCCACTTAAGTAAATAAAAAGCTCCGTTTGGTTTGCTTTTGCTTTTCTGCTATTTAATGACATAAACCAAAAACCCTTCCTCACAATAGGCTTGTATGTTGAGATGCTATAACATTGTTTCTAGGAACACCAAATAAATACACAGCCTTTTTGGTAAACCATACAGGTATTTAAAGGTCTTTTCTCTGTCCTCCTACAAGGATATTTTCTTCCTTTCTCAACTATCATAAGCCTTCCATCCTTCTTTCTGTGACTCCACTACCTTTAAAAGAAAAGAAGTAAATCCCCAAAAAAAAACAAGTGGTGTGATTCAGAAACACTGCCTATAAAGGTGCTTTTCTTCCCAAACCCATGTTTCTAGTAACACCTGACATAGAATCATAGAATAGTTAGGGTTGGAAAGGACCTTAAGATCATCCAGTTCCAACACCTCTGTCAAGGGCAGGAACACCTCCCACTAAACCATGCCACTCAAGGCTATGTCCAAACCAGCCTTGAACACTGCCAGCGATGGAGTATTCACAACTTCTCTGGGCAACACATTGCAGTGCCTCACCACCCTTACAGTAAAGAATTTCTTCCTCACATCCAATCTAAACTTCCCCTGTTTAAGTTTG
>JASSUY010028334.1:0-54979 GCA_032466535.1 Forpus xanthops | reverse complement strand
TCTCAGTCTCCCCTCTGGCAGGTTAAAGCCATTCCCCTTGTCCTGTCCCTACAGGCCCTTGTCCAAAGCCCCTCTCCCGGTTCCTGCAGCCCCTTTAGCCACTGCACTAAGGTCTCCCTGGAGCCTTCTCCAGGCTGAACAAGCCCAGCTGTCAGGCATGGTCTGTCTGTCTGCGTCTTAAATTGCGATGAACTGCAGTTGAATTTGATAAAAACCAAACCAGGAGAGATTTTGATGTGCAAGTAACACATTCCTGTGCAAAGAGATCCCTCTTTCTAGTTTTAGGCTGCATCAGTGCTATTGCAAGCTTCTTTGTGACTTGCAGCACCCTTTCCTTGTGGTACATCCACTGGGCAAATACTCTTCAAAACAGGCTTTTTATCTTCTCTGCCACAGGCAGGTGTTAGGCTCGGTTTGCAGGAGAGCAAGGAGAACTCTTGCAGGGAATGCAGGAGTCTGGTGGTGTATCGGTGTCCTTGGCAGGCTGTAGGACATGGGAGCAGGGTGGATGCGAGTCATGCCTTGCCCTTGTCATTCCCTTGTTTCCTGAGCCACGCTTGCTCATCATTGGGAGTGCAGGATGTGGCTGGCTTTATTTGGAATGTTACAGCCAGCCCTGGCTGAGATAATTGACCAAGACAAATTTTGTTAGAAAACCTTGACGTTAATAATGAGGGATAAGAGCTGGGAGGTAAAACACATGCTCTCCAGACACGCATTAGCAGTACCCCCACCCCTGCAGACTCCTCCTGAGGTGGGATGGCAGAGAGCTTAGGTCAGTTAGTTTCAAAATTAACTGCTAGTCCTCCAGGCAGCCTGTAAATAGAGCATTTGAACTGTGACTATCACTTGTCTTTCTAGGTGCTATAAGGGAGGGATGGAGGAGCGTAGACCCAGAGAAATCTGTAAGTGCTGGTGTCTGGTCTCATGACTGATCCTGAGCGAGTCCTCCATCTCATACCCCCAGGCCCTACAAACTGAGCTGGTGCACTAATTAGCATGGGAATGGGGATAATCTTCTCCTCCGTGTGCTGTTAAGGCTGCCCTTTGCAGCATAATCTGTCAGGGTTTTGCTTTGATTATGCAATCCAAATGGACGTTGTTCCTGTTCCTCTCACCTTGGGCATCAGTGTGCTAGTGTAGCTGTGGAGAGGGCTCTGCTTTGCATGTGTGTGGAGGTACTAGCTGACATTGTTTTGGGTACCAAGCATGCACTGAGAAGCTACATCAATCCATCTTCAAGGTGCAGAGCCATTCCCGTCTCTTGGCGCAGAGAGTTAAGCTTAGGAAGTACATAAGGAAAACAAGAGAGACTTTTAAGGGGGGGGGGGGGGGGGAAGCCCTCAGGTGAAAACAAAAGAGCCCGAGACACCCTGCAAGCCTAGTGAAAAAGGTAGGCTCCTTAAACAGCTCTTGCTTCTTGGCAATGTGACAGTCTAAGCTGTGTGACCCAGTCTTCCCCATATCAAAGCCTGGCAATGTCCATGTGCCTCCCTACTTTCCCTTTCCTGTCAGTGGGGAAAAGTCTCCAAACAGGACTATGGCTGCAGTGGTGCAAATCACATAGCCTCACTTCTTTGAGGAATTATGTTATCCCTGTTCTCTGCTTCCAGACCCGGATAGAAATGTGTGACAAAAACATGCTCCTGAGGGCATCAGGACAGCAGCAAAAGCAATATCTTCATTTGCTTCTGGAAATGGGCAGAAGCTCGATGCTTGGGATGGCTCCTGTCCAAAGGCATGGCACTGTCCTGGTCTCTCTCGGGATGCTGTGCTGTCTTGGCTTTCCCTGGTGATCCATCAACCCTCATCTTTTCTGAAGTGGCAGGACTGCAGCCCTGCATCTGATCGATACCGCCCAACCTTGACATGGAATCAGTCACTCGTAGCCAGCTCATTACTGCTGGCTAACCGTTTGCCTGCAGCAGCCCCTTAATGGCCTTCCCCGGCTGCTGCCGAGTCACAACAGGAGTGTTTAGCAGTCTTATTTACATGCAGCATTTCACCAGTCCCTCCTTCCCCTTGCTCACAGCTTGCCATCTGCTCCGGGAGCCTCCAAGGAGACGAGGTTGGGAAGCAGGGACAGGAGCATCGCGCCTGAGTGTTGTCTCTATGGTAATAGAGTGCCCTTCCTCCTGGCGCTGGGGGGGGGAGGATTATCAGTCCCAGGTTTGCCCATTTTAGGCTTTCTCTACGAAAACCTTTGTTTTTTACAGAAGACTTTGGCATTGTGCTCTGCTTTTATTCTGGCTTTGGAGCTGATTTTAGCTAGTGATTTTTTAATCTGCTGTGTGTTCCAGTCTTCTCATCACTGTGTTTACACTCCAAGGAGAGGGGAAGGCTCAGGATGTTCTTCCTAGAGAGCAGCTTTAAAATGGCAATTTGGTATTTATAAATTGGTGGATGGATGAGGTCTGGGGAACTGAGTTCCTGTGAGTCTATTAGCTGGCCAGGTTGTGCCCTGTGTCGCTACAAAGATGCTCTGCTTTAGCTCAGCAGCAAAGTCTTAGACTTGACTCCTGACATTGGTCATGAGCCATTAATGATCTCTGAAGGAAGAAATACACTGACACATGCACATTGGAGGATATTTGGTACATCTGCTACCGTGCCATCGGTTTACATGAACAAACTGGGAGTACAGGGGGTTTTAAAATGACTTTTACTTAAACTGAAGTCCAGGTTTTAGTCTTGGCCTCTCCCTTTCATGAACAGAAAAATACCACCCTTGGCAGTGAGGATGCAGATGATGGTGAGAAGCAATGTGTGTGTGCAGGCAACAGGGCTGGAGAAGCAGCTGAGCTGTGTGGGAAGGGCAGCCCAAACTGAATGGTGGAGAATGGGAAAAGGCAGTGGTACTGGGAATGAGGGGAGGTGGCATTGAGACAAGTGGTGCTGGTTACATGGCGCTACCAGGGACTTCTCATGCTGCCTCTTAGGAGGCAGTGTTGCAGGCCTAACCAGCACAGTGCTGTGACACAAACCTCACGTTATCTCTGTTTGCTGCTTTAGACATGTGGGGAGGAATCGGCAATGCTTTAGAATGAACTGTGTTAAAGGGACCTTTACTCTGGTGTGAAGGATGGGAAGGCTTGCTCCTTGAAGCTACTGGGCAAGGAATATTTTCCAATCACTGTCTTAGAGCCTTAGTTTATCTTCAGTGGTGAGACAGAAATAGGTGCTTGAATTATTCCAGAGCAAGCAGTGTTTTGGGTATTGAAGGTGCGCTGTCTACTGCTTTTAATGAGAAAGCTCCTTTCGCTTAGAGTTTGAGCTTTGTGGAGATTTGAAATGGGAGAAGGCTGGCAGCTGAATGTTTTCCTTATTAGGTCTGTGGTCAAGCAGCTGGCACACTCTGGGAGTCATAATGGATTGGGAACACGTACCGAAAGCTTTTTTGTTCGTTATAGTGTGGGACAGCCCTTGACATCAGCACATCTGCACTGAGCTCTGTGCGCACAATGGACAAGAGGTGTCTGACTCAGTGAACTGAGGCTTTCATGCCTGTGCCTTTCCATGTAGAGACAGATAGAGTGCTCCTGGGGAAGCTGGGTCTCTTGGTGTGTTTGACAGAAGACTGCCAGCCTCTCCAGTACAGCTGAACCTTTCTGCTCATCTTGGTACTCAGACCAGGCTTGTGGAGGTGCAGTGTATGCTCACTCAGCTGTGAAGTTGCTAATGTTCCCACCAAGGGAGAGGCTGCTGCGCTATGTTAGCTTACAGGATTACAGAGGGGGATTATGGAGGAGAGGCTCTGAATGCTGAAATCATGGGAGCACTTCACTCAGCATTTGTGCTTCCTGCCACGGCAGGCACTGAAGCACAGTTGTAGATCAGGCTCAGCACAGTGCGCTGCACCTCCCTTGCTCCTCTCCTGATGCTTGTCTTCCATGCTCTGAGGGGAATGGCTCTTCTAGTTAATGCGGGACTCTGTCCTTGCATCTGTTACTATTGAAGGACAGTTTTGTGTTTCAGGGTAAGATTTGTAGGCCTCTTTCTCCTTTTGATTTCAAGAACGGAATATATATATTTTAATATATAATATATATTATAATACAATATCTAATATGGTTCACAAGAGGACTTTGTGTTAGTTCTTTGTGTAAAATGTAACTCCACAGACTTGCAAGACAAAGGCAGCCTGGAATGGCTTTGCAAACCAACTTTTATATAGCGAAGACTGCAATGCAACCAAAGATATTTATTGTGTTCCTATCCAAAAGTCTCCCCCCTCTCCTCTAGATTGGAGTGAGAGGGCAGATTGACTTTCTTTAATGTGGGAAAAGTTGGAGCTTCTCTGTGGGGCAAAGTAAAAATAGAGCATCATGAGCTGTTACATGTTGCATCATTTCCTGGATTTTGTTTCCCTTGGAAAAGTTGTTAGGAAAAAAAATATTCCTCCTTATTTGGTGGATGGCGTGAAGGTGAGAGAGCTGGGCTGGGTGGAGAGGAGGCCAGGCTAAGAAATCATCTCGCTTCTCACAAGGCCAGCTGAAGGTTGGTGTGTTTTGGAGTACCTACAGCCCAGTTGGCAGGCTGTGGGTGAAGGAGGTGGACATATATCTCTTTCCTTAATTCAATGAATTGAACCACCATGTTGTTAGGCTTCAAATCTTTGTGGTTCCAGCAGCTGAGATGGTACATCCTGCTGCGGGCTGGGTGCTCTGGAGTGAGTAGGGTAACACCAGCACAGATTACATAGCACTGGGATGTAGTGCTCACCTTCTGAGCCTGGAAAGATCTGCAGTCCTGGTAGAGCAGAGTGATACATGACATCAAGGTCTGAGCAGCTGTCTAGTCCATCTCCTTCTCAGCCAGTCTTCAGCCCCCTCCCCTGCAGTAATCCAAATGCAATCAATCTGGCACTTTCAAATATTTATGAATCATTGATGGATTTTTTTGAAGTTTGGAGTTGTAGCTTTCATGGAATTTGGCTTGATTAGCTGGAAAGTCAATATTTTCACTGTGCCGCATCTGAGCTGCATTAATTCTAGCCCAGGCAGCAGCAATAACAGCACTGCAGTGCTAATGGCTCTCTGCCTGCAACGGCTGGCATTTAGGTAGTCTGGGATGAGCTTGGAGCATGTGGAGGAACCTAGAGAGATGATAATAAAGCAGTACAGCTCATGGTGAAAATTGGAAGAGGCAGGTCAAGAAAAGGCCTGTAGCAATGTTTGAGAAGATGCAAGATTGGGTAATCGGGGCTGTCTTTCTTGGCAAGTCATCTCTTCCAGCACATCCAGGCAAGGTGGATTGCTCTTTACCACAACTCCCATTAACCTGTCTTAAAAGCATAGAGCATCTTCAGCACAGCCTCATGGGACCAAACCTTTATCATTTTAGCTGATGCAAATAGGAAATTGATAGGTGAGCAAAGTTATCCTTGTCTTTACAGGTGTGGGAGCTAAGCCATAGGGGAATTCTATGAGCTCAGCAGAAGCACAAACACTTTCTTCCTATCACTTCATACTGTGATAGTCATTGCTTGCACTGGAAAACCCACCTTTCCCATTCATATCTGTAATATCTATTCTGTTCCAAATAAACTGTCCCAGTCCTGTTCCAAAGGAACCAAACAACTTCCTTGCTATCTGGATGTGGCTGAGCAGGCCACCTGAGAGTCTGTTGACTCTCCACCATTAGCATAGGCTGCAGTCAGCTTCCTATCTTCTGAGAGTAGATATCTGAGCATCTTTGAGTCATGCATTACAGTGAATGTGCCTGTGTCAGGGTCTGGATATTTCCTTGTTGTCCCAGAGGTTACGAGCATGCAGTGGGAAGTCATTCTGTAAGGCATTTCCTTTAAATCCTCCTGTCATGGTGTACCTCTGTCAGACGAGGTAGCCAAAGAAATCCAGTTGCTTGCAGCAGGAAATGTTGATGCTAACTGGGCACAGTCAGCTCAAAGGGAGCTGTGTATGTGTGAGATCAGCCCCTGTGAGGCACAGTGGTGCTCTGCCTTGATCAGTGTGATTGAGTCTTGGGTGTCACGATATAGGGTGAGGCATCCCTGCCCATGGCAGGGGGTTGGAACTGAATGACTTAAGGTCCTTTCCAACCCAAACCATTCTGTGATTCTGTGTGCCATGCCTAGGTCTCCATTTGAAGGCAGCCTCAGCTTTGCTGCTGAGGCTACAGAGACATGAGGGCCAATGCCTTGAGTCAGATTTCTCCTGTATCTCTGCAGCAGCAGCTGTGAGGCAGGGGACCAGCCTGCTGTGGTGTGGTAATGGGATTGCAGAGCCCTCGGGGATGCAGAACATATTTCAGCTTGAGCTCCTTGCATCCTACAGGGCTGTTGTACCGCTGCGGTCTTGCCAAGAGGTGACAAAAGGCATGAATAACTGTAGCTGTGGCACTGTTCTCAGGCTGGGATGAGCTGAGATCCTGGCATTAATAGTGTGGATCACGGGTGCTCCGACATGAAAACTTAAAGGCAGCAAGGGATGCAAAGAAGCGTAAGCTAAGAACTGAACTGACTGTGCCGGTAAGCACCACTAACTCAGTACTCTGTGCAATTCTTGAGGTGAATTTATGTAGCCTCTAATTTCTCTTCAGCTACTGTTGTGGTCACTTAGCTGTGCGCTGATCTGAAGTTCTAGGACCTGTGTGGCACTGGCACCTGTATGGAGGGCAGAAGTGATCACAAGCCTCTTTTTCACAGGTTTCTTGGCAGTGTTAAGTGTGCAGTAACGATGCCCTGGGATTTCTGAAGGAGAATATGCAATGTGAGGCTCCAAGGTTGTCAGATACTGTGAGGCTTTTAGTCTGGAGGAGTGTGTACAGATGTACACCAATTGCCCATCCTTCAGGAGAGAAACCACAATGAGCACTGGTGAGGGAGACAGCAGATCCTCCGATATTTATGCTGATCACAGAGGTGTTAATGCCTTTCTTTTATGGCTCATCTTGCTGCTGCCTTTTGTAGTGGCTAATAAATACAGCCTAGTTCATATTCTGCTTTGGCTCTTCCTGTGACCTTGCTTTAAATTTGATGAGGTTCCTGATGCATAGATTGTCTTTCCCCTCACCATATAGAGACTTGCCCTGGGATGACCCCCACTCCCTAATTCCTGCTGCAGAGCTTCATTTCAGACTTTTTTCTGGAGGGATAAGACTGCATTCCGTCATACTGCACAGGGTGCTAAAAGCCCGTGGTCTGGGTGCTGCTCTGTGTAATCTGCCTTGTCAATACCTGTTGCTCACACCCATAGTAAGAGGGTTTTGCCAGCTGACTGGGGTGCTTCTGAACCTGAAGTGTGATGCCAGCTTTCCTTCCCTAGCCCGGTTCTCCTGCTTTCATTTGCTTCCCATCCTGGGCTCTTGGAGCATGTGGCAAAGAGAGTACTGTGTTTATCACCAGGAGATGTGCATGCAGGGAGCATGGCACATGTGAGGAAAGTGTCTTCTTCAAAGGCAGCTGTGGGGGGCACTGCCATCTAGTCCTCTGCCTTAGCTGTTGGCTCATGTTCCCATTAGTCACCTCTGTAGGAGCTAAATAAATCCATTGCTACTTCACAGTCTTCCCTGCAACTGACTGACAAAAGCAGCTCTAAAGGAAGTGTCACTTATTTGGAAGCTCTGTTTGCTTCTTCTGGCAGTGAATGAACTTACCTGGAACATCTGAGTACCCAGGGCTGCAAGGTCTGGGTCTCTGCCAGCTAAGATAAACTAAATGCATTGGGAAGCCCAAGGATCATGTGGAGAAAGGCTGCAAGGGTCTCTTCCCTGCATGCTGGAAGCTCATTGCAGGGGCTTGGTCATGGCTTTCCGTACAAAGTGCCTTGTGTGGACATGCTGGCTTATTACTTCTGCAGGGTGTTTGTGCTTTGTTTGCTTCCAGTAGCAAGCCCAACTGGAGATGGGAAGTCTCTGTCTTGCAGAGACTACAGGCTAAAGTGGTGTGAGTTGTAGGAGGGGAAGAGGAAGACACCTGACAGCAGAATCAGGTGCAGCTGGTGATGGGGAGGGCTGGAGAAGGCAGTTGGGACAACTTTATGAAACATGTATGATGTGCACAGCAGTCAGTTCTAGTATGTGCTTGGCTGTCATCATTAGCATGATGTGCTACTGGCACAGGAACACCTTCCCTGCTGAAAGCAGCTCTCAAAAGAGTGAATGTGCCAGTTGCAGTGAGGTGACAGTGATGCAGTAGATAAAGGGCAGCCTAGGACTGGGAATTCGTGTTTTCTGGTCCTGTTTGGGGCCCTTTGAGCTTCATACTCATTCTGCTTGTGATTTTCTGAGTAAATGCTTGCCTAATGCAATGTGCTGCTTGTACTGGACCCTACATGCTACTCTTAAAGGTCAAGAACAAGAGGCCTGAGACCTCTTGCAGCATCAGTATCCCTTGATATGCAGGAGTGGTGAAGCAATAGTCCCTGAAAACTTGTTCTTCGTATTTGTACATTTGTTCTTGGACAGCTGATTATTCCTTCTGGGAGGAAAAAAAAAAGGCTATTTCTTGAACAGTCAAGGTCTCCTAATCCTGTTGTCTTAAAGTACCTGCATTTCCTGCCACCTTCATGCTACCTGCAAGCTTCCTTTTTGCTCCATTATCCAGGTCAGTAGTAGAAGCCCTGAAGAGGGCCAGTATGTGACAGACTCCTACAAAATCCTGTTTGTCAACATGTTCTTTTGTAGCAGAGGAGATACCACTGGTATCTGTCCTCTGCATACAGTGATCTGAGCAGTTTTATACTTGCCTTGTCATAGTTTCTCTTAAGACCATATTCTTCTTGCCTATGGGAATGGTAGACAAGTCAGTGTCAAAAGCTTTACTAAACCTGAGCTGTTTGACAGGTAGTGCTCTGCCGAGAGCCTGTTATGCTATTACAGGAGGAAGATAGATTGGCTTGATGTGATTTGCTCTTGACAAATCCATATTGGCTGCGACTCATCTGCTTGTTATCTCATTGATTTTTTTTTTTCTGGAGGACTTGGAATTGGGTCCTCGGGGAACAGGGCAGTGTGTGTGAAGGTACAAGAGCTTCCTGTCTATGCTATGTATGGGGTAGTGGTGGCCACCACCACTGAAGTGTCCTTGTCCTGGACCCCAAATTGGTTGCTCCTTGGCATGGAGGTAGGATGGGGTAGTGTTCTGGCCACACTAGTGGCTAGATGGCACAGTGGCCATCGATGTGGTGCAGCTGCAGGCTTCTGGGGACTCAGTTTCATTCTTTCTTTGGAGAAGTTTGTCCTGTGGCCTGGGGTTCAATGCCCCCTTGCTCACAGTATGCTGGTTTTCTCCTTGCAGGCACTGAGAGCATTCAACCCCAGATCTTCCTCAGGTACAGCAGTCCTTGGGATGCTGCTGGAGTGAGTGGAGGGTGAGATTGTATTTCTATAGCATCAATTCTCTTCTCCTGTGTTAAAAGGGATGATGCTTTTCCCCCCAGCACCTTGAATAGGCTTGGGTAGGGCAAGGCAGGAAGAGATTTCCACCATCTCTTCTCTGAGCTTCCATCAAAAATGTGTGTCACTTGCTGGCGCTTTAATGACAATGCCAGCAAAAACTGCAGCACCAGTTCCTGCCCACTTGGAGGAAAGTTTAGCTGAGCGGTTATTCACTCTTCTATGGCTGCTGTGGGATCATATGTGTGGTGCTGGGTGAGATCTACATGGAGGGGATCTGCTGAAGGCTTGAGGATCCAAACCTGGTACTGCCTCAAGGCTAGTGCAGGGAGAAGTTGGAGGGGATGGGGACACTTGTGGATGACACCGAGTTCCTGGTTCTGGCTGGGCCATACTCATCATCTGGCTGTGCTTTACCAAACTGCACTTCTCTAGGTCACAAAGCAGCATAAAGATGCATGAAGCCAGCTTCATCATAAGGAGGTGTGGGGAGAGGCAGTGGGGCCCTTCTGTGAGAGCTGGAAATTACTGGATCCAGGGGCATGGGGGCAGCAGGACAGAGGAGGTCATTCCCTCATTTCTTTAGAGCCTTAGAAATGCTGAATCTGGGGCAAACCACTTGAGCTTTCCTTGCCTTGTTTATGCGCTTTCCTATCCACATCTCTGACAAGAAGCAAATCATGCTCTTGAGTCAGGTGGGAACTCGAGGTACTCAACTCTCTGTAGTCTCCACTGCGCAGTTCAGATTCTTGCTGAGGTGTCCCAGCAGACGTGCTCTGCAGTGATGCTCAAAAGAAATGCCAGCATCTCCAGCATCCACAGCAAGGTAAATCAGGCCTTTGGATGCTCTGCTGTTGGCTTGCTCTGCTGCCATGCTCCTGGCTTTCCTCCCGTCCTCAGCCACCGGAGGGCAGGCAGGAACCCCTCAGTCACCAGCCTCCTGTGAAGGAAAGCTATCAGTGCTTGCCCTGCTCCTTCTGTGGTGGTGATGCTCTTCCCAGCTGCATTCCCTGCCTCTGCCCCCCTTCACTTGGTGGGTTTTCCTCTGTCAGTTGCTTCTCGTTTTCACTTGAGCTGCTCTGAGAGCTGAAGTAGAAACTCAGATTAAGTTGCAGCTGAGGTCTGCTTTGCTGGGGGAATTATGGAGTTGGCTGTGATGTGTTGGCTGCCAGGTAGGGCAGGATCCATATAGCAGGCTGTGATCAGACACAGCCTCTGTTTTCCAGGGCTGAAAATGCTGCTCCCAGGCTCCAGTCTGCATTGGCTGATCCAATACCTCTTCCTCTATGGAACTGGTTGATCCAACCTGACCAGGGCAGCTGGGCTGTGTTGCTGTCCGTGGTGAACTGGAGCTTCTGGGCTGTCAGCACTGGTGAAGGTTCAGGCAGCAAAGTCCCCTCTCACTGATGCAGTTTAGTCTGCTGAGGGTCTGAGGTGTAGCAGAGAGGAAGAAAGATGGAGCTTTGAGATATATCTTGGCTCTTCTAATTGCTTGGGTGACTTTAATTCCCGTAATCACTTCCTGCAGGAAGCTCCCTGGCTGTGCCTGTTGTGTAGATGCATCACCTGAGGATTAAAATGCAATTGTTGTGATTTGGGAGGCAAACCAAGCCAGGACTAGCAGGTGCCATGGACGGGAGGGAGCCCACTAGCAAAGGTATATGCAGAAGGACTGGCCTGAAAACACTGGCTCTGTTCCGAGTTAAAATAACCACAGTGAGTGTCTGTTTCTCTCCAAATGTTATAAATATCCCAGCTTCTCCATGAATCCAAGATGCAACGGCAGTTGCCTAGCACGAGTGTGGATGACTGTCCTCCCTCAGAGCCCTGGTGGGAGCTGTAATATTCACACCAAGTTGATATTTTAAGGACCCTCACAGGGTAAACTGCCTCAATCTTCAGTTTGGCAGTTGTGCTGACCCAGCTGGGATGCAAACCCGTGCTTCAGGGTGACCTGCTCCTTCCAGTGATGGAACATAGACTGACTTCTCCTTCAGTGCTCTCATGTGGGGCAGAGCATCCTGCCCATGATCTTGTATGTGATCGAGACTAAATACTTTAAGCAGAATGCTGTGTTTCTCAGGGAGTCTCCAGAGGTGGAAGGACCCTGCTCTCTGGTTTGGAGAAGAGATCCTGCTTCCCCCATCTCCAGAGCTTGTTGGGCTGCACTGTCACCTTGCCATCATCCCACAGCACTGGGGTTGCATTGCTGTTGCTGTACAGCAAAGGCATGTGGTAGCACAGCAATGCTGTACCTCTGCTCTGCCCTTGGTGCACATCTCCTCATTGCAGTCTGTTGCCAGGCGCTGCTGGCATCCTCTCCTTCCAAAACCTCTCCAATTTCCATTCTCCCACCTCCAGACCTTCCTTTCCCTCGTGCTCTCATTTCTCAGAGTTATTCAAGGAAGAACACAAGGAAGTCTATCGCTAGAAGGGTTGCATTTATCTTCCACCTTGCCTGTTCTGAGCTCCCAGTGTCTCCGGCACAGCCTTGCTTGTCATGCTCTTCCAGATCCAGGACATACATGGCAGATATGCTGCACAGCTTAGCAGGGGCCAAGGTGATCTCTAAAAGCATCTCTGTGTTGTTGAGATAGTGCTTATCTGTTGGGGGGGAGTGAAGGAACGAGCAGGCCTGACCTCCAGAGCGCAGATGAGACTAAAACCTTATGCCTGAATCTCTCTGCAGATCTATCAGATACCTTTCCCCTACAGAAAGATGAAAAAGTGAATAAACATGATAGCAAGGTGCTAGAAGGTGCTTGGTGGAAAGGTGATTTTGCTGATGGAGAGCAGTAGGAGGATAGTGTGATACTTGCAGCCATGGAGTGTGCTATAAATTGGGTCCTGTGTGACGCTGAGCCACTGTCACAACATATGGCAGCCAGTGTGGGTTGTAAAGTCTGAGCCCCTCGGCGGGTGCCTACTGCCACCCAAAATGGCTCAAAGCCATCTGCTGTGACTACCCCTCCTCCCACCTCCTGCTGCAGTCATGGCCTGAGCATCTATTTCCTGCTTACAGTCTTCACAAAGCAGCTGTGTCCTCCTCTTGGAAGAACTTGGAAAGCTTTAACCCAAATGTATCATGTAAACCTCCATGTCAACAGCATGTTAATGTGTTGGAGATGTTACAGATGCTGCCTGCCCTCAATTGTTTGATCCCTACTGAAAAGGGTCAGGGATGCTACAAGAGCAGCAGCCCCAGGAGTTTGTGTCCAGCCTGAAATGCCTAAAACAAGGAATATTTGTCTAAAATTCCATCTCATCTCCACAGATGCTGGTGAGATTACAACATTTTTTTGCTGGGTTACTCAGCAACAGAGAAATATTTGGGTCAAGTTGAGCTGTTTACATTCGTCTTGGTTTATCCATCTTGTAGGGAATGAAACAAGTTTCTTGTGAAGTTTTTTTCCCCCTTCATTTTATTTTTATCTTGGTGCTTTGTATAAAAAAGTCTTCCATGTGAATCATGGATATTATGATTCCAGTCATGATGAAGGCCGTGTGACATCTCTTTGCTGTGGTGGTACACGAGGGATGAGTAAGCTGGGTTCAGTGAAGTATGACACAGCTTGGTGTCTGTCTCCTGTGCTTCCCTGGCCTCCTGGTTTGGAAAGGAGTGGCCCCAGTTTGTGAACTGGTGATGGTAATAAGAGTAAATTTAAACTCTTCTCTTCTAATGATGTGCTCAATGGCCCAGGTTCTCCAGTCTGTGTGTGAAAACGCTCTCGAGGGAATAGATCTGTTCTTTGCACTCATTGTCTTCATGAACTCTTCACTCTCTGATTCTAAATGGAGGTGCAAATAACAATGTCTTTCAAAAGCCAGTTCCTCTTTTTGCGAGATCACGAAGTCCTGACAAAGAGACTTACTGAAAGATTGGTTACACTAGTCTGGTCTTGTGGAAAGCTTAGTGTGCTCTGTGGGGACTCACCCATCCAAAAAAAGCACTAACTGATTGAAGACTGTGCCATAGCTTTAGAGGAATCCTAAATCCATGCCTACCCCAATATATTGGCCTCTCAGACTTGTGTTCCATGTCCTGGGGCTCTGTTGGTCTTGTTGAATTCAAATGGTGGAGGCTGTAAAGCTAGAAATGACCAGCCATCAGGAAAGCCAGGGGAAGCTGTTTCCCCTTGGCCTCCTTGCTGCCACTTGAAAAGGATGGAGAAGAAGCCTGAAGGAGCAGACTGGAGGAAAATAATGCTGCATCAACCCCAAGGAAGCGTCAGGCTTTGCTGAGTAATATGGATGTTTTACCTGTCATTAAAGTCAAGGATGCTTTCCTACTACCCCCAGGCCTGCCCTTATGCACAGAGCTCCTGGTGTTGCTACAGGACATTGGGCACAGTGTGGATGCCTGCTTTCAGGAATGCCTGGGACTGCCATAGGAGACAAGTATGTGGCAACCCCATGAATGACAAGTAGGTCAGCAACAGGCATCAGTGTGCTTGAGTGTGTGTCAAACTTGGGGCATGACAAAAAGAGGCCGGATTTGTATCTTCTCTTCCCAATGTGTGCTGCGGAAAGAAGCAAAGGGTCTTCAGGGATAGTGTCACAGATCCTTCTCTACAGCAGATCTTTGGCTCCATTGATTTAATTGGCACTTCAGTGATGAATGCCAGTTGAGAATGTGGGCTGGAGTGTTTTATATGCTTGTAAATAATTGAACACCATGTGAATACAATGGCGTAAGGGAGGATGGCAATAAAGCAGAGACACTGAGAAATGTTAGGGTTTTTGCAACAAGGCTTTTATGTGGAAACACACGTTGGCATCTTGACTGTAAGGCTCCATGGTTGAGTGTGAGGGGGTTTTCACTTTAATTATAAGTACTAAGGCTGGAGGGTTGTTGAAATGGTGAGAAATGGCAAGTACATGTGAGATGGGGAGAGGGATGCTGCTGCAAGCCCCCCTCCCCGCTGCCTGGCTAGCTTTGACAAATATGCATTACTTTTAAAGCTAAAACTGAGTCCTACTTCTGGCAAGGTGCTAAGTTGACAAACCTGGAAATGAAAGCCCTCATTATCCAGGGCGAAGTGGTGACAGCACAAGCTTCCCTTGCATGCTGAGGGACCTAGTTAATGCTTGGTGAAAGCCAAGAGATGCGACTTGTCGTGATGGCTGCTTGTGGTGTTGAATACAGGCTCATTTTACACACAGTCTGCCAAATCCCTGCCTGTGAAGGATGACTTTTGACAGCAGGGTTAGTGGGAGCTGGTGGTGACCTGTCCCTTCCCGCTGGCCTGGGAGCAGATCAAGGGCTCCCAAGTTCATGGCTCTCCTGTTTGCCCCTGCATAACGTGCCTGTGATGGCTCCAGCCACTGCTCGCAGGGAGATGTGAGGTTAAGAAATCAGTTGATGTTTTTAAATCTGAGTGTGTGATTTAGGGACAAAGAAGGAGCCAAGCCAGTGGCCCATGAGATGGTGGCCGCTCTCAGTGGCAAGGCAGGCACTCCAGGGAGCCTGGATGGAGGGATGCTGATATGCCAATGTGAGCTTCAAAGCCTGGAGGCTTCCAGGAGCTCCTCCAGGAGGAGATGAAGCTGTGAGGGCTGGAAGCAGGCCTGCAGATCACGTATGAGATTCCTGGAGCTCTATGTTATGCATGAGCCGGTTGCCTGGCGGAGGCAGCTGTGTCTGCATTGTGTCTCCTCGCAAACCGGGAAGAGCAAAATGCAAACACTTAGAGGGAGTTATTAATCTTTCTAAAGATGAATGCCTGAGCTCCAGAAAGATTCAGGTTTGGTCAGAGCCTGTGGGTTGTTCTTTTTGCTCATCAGAGTTAGGAATGAATGTCCCTGATTTCCTACCCACCTCCTGAGATCCTGAGCCAGAGCTGAGGAGGAGAAGGCTATGCAGCAGCAGGAGCTGCCTCTACTCTTGGTGCTTACAATGGCAGGAGATGCCATTTTGTGAATTGGTGTGCTTAGCCTCTTGGGGACGCTTTGTATTCTTCTCTTTGTTGCTGTCTTTAACTTGAAATAAGAAGTCAGAAACAAATGACCACTTGTGCTGGGTGTGGGGCAATGTAATAGCAGCTGCAGGTGCCTTCCATTTCTTGTATGATGGGCACAGCTTAACACCATAAGCCATCTTTATCCAGGGCTTGGACTTTTCTTCCTGAAGTATTTATCAGTTAGCTATTCACTACACTGCAAATCCCTTTCTGCTGCAGGGTGCTTTTGTGTGCTGCCAGCTCTCTGCTCTGCTGGTCTCTGGGCAATCAGGCTGGGCTTTGCCCACTCGCTGCCCTCAGCCCTTGCCATGAGGTGCTCTTGGCTGGGAATGGAGCGTCAAGGAGTGTTGAAAGTCAAGATTAAGACATGTTGGGGGACAGATACAGCCTGAAATGACATGGATGGATGCTTTCAGGACAGGGCTGCAGTGGGAGCTGTTAAGGAGCAGAAAGGATGCTGCTCTGAGGGCAGTCCCAAGTGCGGCACAAGGTACTGCTGCAGGTGAGGTGGTTCTCCTGAGGTTTGAGGTGAGCCACTGCTCCCTGTAAGAACAGAATGGATATGGAGGATGCCATGTCAAACAGCAGCCCTGTGTCCCCCAAGGCAAGTGTCAGGAATGCTGGATTTAGGGGGCTGCAATCCCATTTCAGCTCAGCAGTGATGAACTTACCTGGAGCTCGTGTGAACACTTGCTGCAGGAAGGCAACTAGAACCTGTGGGGAAACAGCAGTTGTTAGAGAGCACAGTGCTGGAAGAAATGTTGCTCCCACCCCCAAAATATATTCAAAACCATATATTAAAGGCTGCGCACACAACCTTAATGCTTCCAGCAATGTGACCTTGAGAGCCACCCAGGGAACAAGAAACTGCTGCTGGCCATGAGCAGCACCCACAGAATAATGTGTTTTATTCCTCGCCTTTATCTCACTTGACTGCAGTTGCTGTTACCTGAGACTCAAATGGCATGAGGTTTGGCTCAGGCACTTATTACCCCCTGGGGGGGTTGGGTGAGGCTTCCCTGCAGAACTGAGATTTTTTTCCCAGGCATCCACGTGGGACAGTAAATCTCAAACAAGCCAGGCCTGCGGGGGCTCTCCTGGAAGGACACCTGAAGCTCCCTGGGAAGCATACCTTTACTTGTATTCCTTTTTATTGCACTGGGACTGAGAGTACAAAACTGCCCACTTGCAGGAGTGGCTGCTGTCTTATGGTAGGCGACCACTAGTTTCTGGGCCAGAGGGTCTCAATCTACTTTAAATGTATGAAAATGGAATTGGGCAACTCAATAAGCCCAGTACTTTCCTCAAAGTTACAAAGACCTGCCTTCTTCTTAGGGACTGATGTAAACTAGTGGGATTTCTGGGTCTGAAGCATTAGTGTTAGGACATTGCCTTGCTGGGGAGTGCTAACATAGCAAGACAGTCACAGCTTTCAAACCTTCTGTCACTTGTTCCACTGGCCTCAAGCTTCCCAGAGGTTGCATCTGCTCAGTGAGCTCCCCTGGGGTGCATCAGGTTATCACTGTCCATGGCTGGGGCAGGGAGGTAGAAGCCAAGAGTCTGGACACCCACACAATCGCTGCTTTTGGCTTCATTAATAGACCAACCCCAGCTTATAGCCCCCACAGGAGAGGGACAGCATTGTGCCTCCACCAGTTTGGTCTGTGTTAAAGCGTCAAGTTAAAATGGGTCAGACTGTAGGCCATGCTTTGAGCTGACTGCACGTGTTGTGGATGGCAAGGAGTCTGTTCTCATGTTCCTGCCCATCTCCAAGGTGTCAGCAGCCCATTAGCTATGGGTGCTGCTGAGAGGTGGGGAAAGGGTTGAGAGCTGCAGTAGGATAGCAAAGCTGTTATTGGGTTGGTAACTTTTTCATGACTGCATGTTTCAGGGGCATTTGTAAGAGCACTTAAAGGGAAAAGGGCAAGTGAGATGTCTAATCTATTATTCAGGAAACATCTTTTCAGAGTAAAGTAAAATATTTTCCTCTCCATGTTATTTTTGTAGTATCTTCACTCCCTCCCCTGCCTTCTCTGCACTCTGCAGGGCTCCAGGGAACAGCATCTATGAAATAATTTTCTAAAATCCAATAAAAAAATGTAATCAGGTACCCATCCTGCCAGGAGAGGGAAGTGATGGAGCTTTCCTGGTGCCTAAAAACAGAATGTGAAGAAAGAAAGCAATGTCAACATGCACTTGTAGGAAGAGGGACAGAGAGCTGCATTTCTGGCCACCATCCCATCTCCATGGAGCACAATCTTGCTTTCAGCCACACACATGCCAAATCCATGGCCAGAAGCACGCACACGTGCCTCATCCCTTTGAACATACACTAAATATACTCCAAAGTAGGGAGATGCAGGCAAAAGCAGCCTGTGGGAGAGCACCCACCTCTGCCTGTAGATCTTTACAGAGCCTTAGGCCCATATGTCTAGATGCTGCCTTTAAACAGCAGTTAGTAGCAGAAGGACCAGTTACATGGCAACTACTCTTCTTAATATTTGTCTCTCCCTTTACACAAGAGGGGTATAAAAAGCCCTGATTACATGTAGTCCTGCTCTGAAGGTTTGAATAGTAAAGGAAGGGTTGCTAAGGTCTCATTCCTATCCTAACAGGAGCAGCAGCTGGTGAAGCTCCTCTCCATATCTCTCAGATTAAATGTGAATTTCTAAATCTACCAGGAGGAGCAAAAGCAGGGCTGGAGAACATAACCTCAGTTCATTACCACCCTCAGAAACATGAAGCTAGGCCAAAGGATAGGAGTGATGGATGTCCACAAGGGTCAAAACCCCTGTGGAAAAGAAGCAGACATACCAAGCCCTAAAAGTAATACACTGTTCACTCCAAGGGATTTGCAATAAGCCTCCAAGAATGAGGCAATCAATGCTTGGAATGATGTATTACTGCCACTGGGATATGTGGTAGAGTGCAGGAAGGGCTGGCTGCCTCTTGCATCCTTCCCTACCAAGGTCAAGGTGGTGATTGTGGCTAACGGTTCCAGCTCTGGAGGTGAGCACCATATTCTGAGGAGCCCATCCATGCACTGGGATATGTACCTCCTGAGAGCAGCACAGTGCTGGTACATGCTCATGGCTGCACTATGGAGCTTATTGCCTCCCTTGGGGAAAGAGGGACCAGTGGAACATCCATGGATCCTTGTGTGTTTCTGACTCTGCTGGGACATAGAAGCTTCCTGGAGGACTGGAAATGGTCCAGTTACAATTCAGAGAAACTAGGTTGGGGCTTTGCCTCTTGAGGATGAGGGTGCTTTGTGTTTTCAAGTTGAGATCAAGTGGTGGTTGACCTTACTAAGAAGGCTGCATCAGTGGAGCAGAGCAGGATTTGCCAGGGCCATAAGCTGCCCTAAAAAAGGTGACTGAGTCCTATCCTAGGGGCAGGAGGTTTACATGGGGACTGTAGACCCTGGCTGGGGATAACGCTGAGCTCTGACTTACATCAGCGTTGGAGTGTAGTTCATCAGCTTAGCTGTCTCTTTGGTGGTGGTGTCCTATGTGACTGAACCTGTGAGCTGCAGTCTCCATTCTCTGCTGACAGATTGGCTAAAATATGAGTTGAAACATTCAGCACTTGTGGAAGGAAGAATAAACCCCAAGGCTAGAGCCAACTGCAGCAACCACGCTGGCAGAGTACCATCATGCAGGGTATGGAGGTCCCATGGTCCATGGGGACATCCATAGGTGCAAACAGCCCCAGCCCAGGGTATCGCAGCCCACCTGGCAGCACCCAGGCTGGTGTCTTCACTCCCCTGACTGTGCGTGGAGCAGGCAGAAGGCACCCTGCCCATGGCGTACGGGTTGACACCTCTTCTCCCCCTCCCTTTGCCCCCCTCCAACTACACGCACACGCATCACACAGCTCTGATGTTGTTTTTCTCTGGTGGATGTGAAGGACTCGAAAATGTCCATTTTAGGGTTTTTATATTTTGGGAACCAGATAGAAAAATCTTTTCATGGTCAGGGACAAACAGCTTATGGGAAACAGATGAACAATACTCCCAGGAATTCCTCTTATTGCTGCCTGTGTTTAAAATCTAAAGTTAGAAATGGAAGGCGGGGGGAAAAATGAAGTTTTTTAGGCTGATTTCCAGTTGAGTGCGATGAGGTAGTCTCTGCAGCTTTCCCTGTATGGATACAGAACTCAGATGGTAGAAGGGGGCATGGAAAGCTTGGCCGGGTATGGATCAGATTTGGAGTGAGGCCCTGCTCTCTTGCTGGGAAGCTGCTGATGCTCTCAAAGGATTTGGTCTTTCCTGGAACCCAGAAAGAAATGGCAAGTGTGCCCAGAGGCTCTGCTTGGTGCACCACAGCCAAGCCTGGTGGCTCTTTGTAGAGGAGACTGGGTTACTCTGGTCTCTCCCACCATGGAAGACAGTTTGGAAGCAAATTTAGGATGCTGAAGCACTGGCACAGGGTGCCCAGAGAAGCTGTGATGCTGCATCCATTGCAGTGTTCAAGGCCACGCTGGATGGAGCTTGGAGCAATCTGCTCTAGTAGAAGGCGTGCCTGCCCATGGCAGGGGGTTGGGATTGGATGAGATTGCCTTCCAACCCAAACCAGTCTGGGATTCCATGAAGGCGATGGAGGACTTGATGAGCACCCTCAGCCACATGGTGTCTGCCTGGCTGTCACCTTTCCCAGCACTGTAGATATAGGTCCTATGCAGGACTAATGCCTGGACCTGCCTGGTCCTGGCTGCTGGATCTCTTCTCTAAGTCATATGCTGCTGCCTGCAGGACTGTGCCTGGTGGTGTTTGGAGGCAGAAGCTGTGTCTGAAGCTGGGGAGGGCTGCATCTCCCTGTAATAGATAGCAAGAGGGACTGATGGCCCAAGTGGTAAATAAATCTTGTGGGCTGAGTGTTATAATAAAGCACTTGACCTTTGCCCCGGTGGTTTATTTTGTAATCAGTGCCCAGCAATTGATTTATAGGATAATCAATCTCTTCCTCTCTCCCTTCCCCTGGCCTTGGCGTTGCCTGCACCATGGTCCTTGCCTCTGAGTGATGACTCCAGGTTACAAACAGCACCCAGGGACGAGGCTGCCTGTCCCTGCCCCCTTGTCTCCCCCATGCCCAGCTTTTGAGCGGATGTGCTATTTACAGCCTCATCTGCCCAATCAATATTTATTAGGTGGCTTTCATCCCTCTTGCAGGGGCAGCTCTTTCCACCTTACCAATCTCCGCTGCTCCGGGCCTGCCAATTGGCTTCCCAGCACCTCTGTTTATAACTTCTGCAACAAATTGTCCTGAATGAAAGGCTTTCATGCCTTGTGATGGATTTCCCTCACATAAATTGAGGCTGTGAGCATCCTTGCAGGGAAGCATCCTTCCCAGTGGTACTCTGCACTGGGAAGCTGCAGTTCGGGCAGTGACGCTTGTGCAGGGGCAGAATTCATGCCCTGGAGATGCACATCTCTGCTGCGTGTTCTTAGTATGGCTGAGAATCTCCAGGGCTTCAGACAAAGGGCAAAGCAAAGAGCTGCTCAGTAATGTGCGAGTAACTTCCCCCTGGCTATAATGAACAGTTTTTCATCTTTGTGACTCTTATTCTCCTTTCTCATGCACTGACTTGTGTCTTCTCTACTCAGCACTATGCTGCCTGACAGCGGGATGCAGCTGCAGTGTGGATGGGGGAGCATATGAAGGGGAAGGATTGTGACATGCTCCAGGATGGGGCTAATGAGGATGGGGATACGTCCCAGTAAATGTGTCCTTGATGAGCCCTGGTTCCTTTTGCTCCCTGCTTGAGAGGCTGAGGGGACCCTCACTGCTTTGATACGTGCTGTGGCCAAGGCCTCCTGAGCGATCGATGGAGACCTTGAAGGGATCTCATAAATGTGGTTCCGTAAGGAATGAAAAGAGAACAAGTGAGGGAGCACAGTGTGTAGCAGGTCTATGGTGGGGAGCAGGCTTACCCAGGCACTGATAGCCTGAGGAAGGCATTTAAGTGCCAGTTCCAGCTAGGTGGCATTTCTGATGGGCTGGTGAGATATGAGCAAAGGAGGAGAGAAATCTCACCCAAAAAATGGTTTTACTGGGGCAGAGACAGCAGGGTCAAGGCCATCAGTGCCTGAAAAGCTCTGTAAACCACTTCCCAATTGTAATAGCATTAAACTTGGGCCCGGATTTCCACCACAGGTCATCCTAGCAAGGCATGCTTACCAAGACCTGCATGTCTCCCACCCATCCTGAGGATGATACCACGTACCATAGGCAACCATGGTGAAACAGTGGCACCAGAAGAGCGGTCTGCTTTGAGAAGGTCCCAAGGGATGGGCTGAGGGGAGCTATAGTGGATATCAAGTGCTCCGAGCAAAAGGCTGATGGTGAAAAAGAGCCCTAGCCCCATGGTGTGTAGGGCACATCTCTGTGTGTAAGGGATGCTGTCAGCCTGAGGTGATGCAGTGTGGGATGCGGGGCTGAGCACTGCATTCCTAGCAATGGAGCCTTTTTTCTGCAGGTTTTTTAAGCATCTCCTTTCTTGTGCTTCTTTTACTTAAGGCCATTCCTTCTTGCAATACATCATCCTTGGTCAGCCTTAAAAGTTGGCAACCCCTGAGGGAAGAAAGGAAAAGAGTTATAACATCTGAGGGACTACAGGTTTGATTTGGACGCAACCATATTTATTCAGCAGGAAATTACATCTTCAATCAAAGCTATGCAAATCAGGCTCCCATTTCAGTCTGTTTCGCCTTTGGATTCTTCCTTCCTTCAGCCCAGAGATAAACTCTGCGCATGTACAAACCTGTGCACACCATCTGTGAACCCCTCTTCCCCCTAAGGTGTTGTGCTGCCAGGAATAGGTACATGATGATCTCTGAGTGAGGGTAGAGCCCCTGTCCCTTTGGAAAGCAGTAAGAGCAGTTTCTGCCCAGGATGGAGGCAGGAAAGGGTACCCCAGAGCTGCAATTAGAGCTCTCTGAATAATCTAAGGTCTTCAATGTGGTGTCTGAAGCAGAACAGCTAAGAAACATCTCTGGGAGACAGACAGTGATCCCTTTCCCCTTGCAAACACCCTGAGGAAGAAACAAACCATGAAAATCCATTTCATTTGTTTGAGGTCATTTCATTTTGCTTCTTGTTTGCACATGCTGGCTCACTTCCGCAGGGAAGAGTGCCACACTTATCCAGGCAGAGAAAAATCTCATCTCAAAGTCTCCTTTTCACTTTTTTTCTGAAGTTTGTCTCCAAATTTGACCTGTTTATCTCTGGGTTGATACAAACCCTGCGTTTCAGGGGAGAGACGAGAAAGGTTAATCTATTACTTTTATGATCAATTTTCTTTGCCTTCGTCCCAGATTCTCACGGACATCTGCAGGTTTGTCCCTGCCTGAGCGTGCTGTAAGTCCTCCTTCACCTTGTGCCTTTTGAGAGAACTGAGAACTTCTCCAAGGCCTGAGTTGTGCCGTGGCCAGAGCCACCCATCCCGTGCAGCCACACTGCATGGGATCGCTCCAGCTCCGAGTGTGGGTAGTGCCACATCCTAATCTGATCATAGAACCATAGAATAGTTAGGGTTGGAAAAGACCTTAAGGTCATCTAGTTCCAACCCCCCTGCTATGGGCAGGGACACCTCCCACTAAGCCATGCCACACAAGGTTATGTCCAACCTGGCCTTGAACACCACCAGGGATGGAGCATTCACAACTTCCCTCGGCAACCCATTCCAGTGCTTCACCACCCTTACAGTAAAGAGTTTCTTCCTCAGATCCAGTCTAAACTTTCCCTGTTTAAGTTTGAACCCATTACCCCTTGTCGTATCACTACAGTCCCTCATGAAGAGTCCCTCCCCAACATCCCTATAGGCCCCTTTCAGGTATTGGAAGGCTGCTATGAGGTCTCCATGCAGCCTTCTTCAGGCTGAACAGCCCCAACTTTCTCATCCTGTCTTCATACAGGAGGTGCTCCAGTCCCCTGATCATCCTTGTGGCTTCCTCTGGACTTGTTCCAACAGTTCTATGTCCTTTTTACGTTGAGGACACCAGAACTGCACACAATGCTCCAAGTGACGTCTCATGAGATCAGAGTAGAGGGGCAGGATCACCTCCCTCGACCTGCCTCTTTTGATGCAGCCCAGGATGTGGTTAGCTTTCTGGGCTGCAAGCGCACACTGCCAGCTCATGTTCATTTTCTCTGGGCACAGGGAGGCTTCTTCCCTTCCAATCATCCTTTGTTTCTGGATTGCCACGAGAGTGTTTGTGCCCTCTGGTGAGGTTTGTTTTTGATCTGCTCTGGCACAGGGCACTGAGGAGGTGCATGGCCAAAGCCCTGCTCCTGCACTAATGCATGTGGGGTTAATTCCTGCACTGCCAAATTCAGTAAAATCTGACCAGTAAATCCCAGGAGAAGTCTGTAAGGTCTGGACTTAATGGTGGTGGAAAGTCCTTGGAGGTGTCTATATGTTGCATGTGTGTTGTGCAAGGCTTTTGTTGCCATTCGCAGCCTCCTGTTATCCCTGTCTATCAAGTCTTATTTGGATTCACTGCACAGAGCGTTTTGAGCTGAAAACAGCTCAAAGCACCTCCTGAAAATGGTAGGAAAAATTTCCATGCTGAGGTTAATGAGTGGTGAGCGCAGAGAAGGGGCACGGTGGGAATTCCTGTCTCCTAGGAAGTTGCTCTGAGCCTGAATTCAGCGCCACAAAAACCTTGGAGGATTCAGTGCCTGGGTCTGGGTCTGTTGTTGGTGGGGTGCTTTTCATTCATGAATTGGGACAAAAAGCATGTGACCCTCAGGGTCAGCTCACTGCCCATGTCCCGGGACAAATCCCTCTTTTCCAGGGACCTTGTT
This sequence comes from Forpus xanthops, assembly GCA_032466535.1. Lineage (NCBI taxonomy): Eukaryota > Metazoa > Chordata > Aves > Psittaciformes > Psittacidae > Forpus > Forpus xanthops. The sequence continues at coordinate 30,858 of JASSUY010028334.1, read as the reverse complement.
CACTTTAGGCAAGTGTGGAAGAAATGGATATTTAAGACTGCTCCACTTTGTTGTTGCCCATGTCATTTACCCAAGGCCAGACCGCTTTGTAGAGGGCAGCTGCTGCCATTGCCAGGATTTCTGAGCTGGTTGGGTTAGGGCTTTGCCTTCTCATGCCTCTTGGCCTGTGGAGGTCTTGGCTGAGCTTGCAGGGAGGTGCAGTGTGATTCCCTACCTCTTTCCTCTTTGATCTTCCCTTCCCAGACAGGGTCTGCTTTTCTTCTCTTCTACCTCATATCCCATCAGCTCTGCCCCATCCCTTTCCTCCCCTCCAATTCCTGTAGCTTTCTGCACATGCTGTGGATGACTGCTGGCTGTGCTTCTCTAGCTCCAGCACAGGGCTGGCCCTGAGCCCTGCTTTTCCTGATGCTGATAAGCTCTTCCTGGCAACAGCTCCACAAAAGCGGAATGTTTCCCTCCTCCTGGTCCCTTGTCCCACAGACCTCCTGAAGACCTGCCTTCCCTTGGCAACCCAAAGTCTTTCCTGGTTTTCTATCTGCATATTTGTTTGCCTGTCTGAAGATCTTCATCGTGCCAGCACGTAACGAGTTCAGGAACAGCTCCCCAAAGCCTATCCTCATTTGCCGTCTCCTCCTGTGCTGCCTGGACCTGGATCTCAGCATCCATGTGCAAGCTCCACATAGGTAACTGAAGATGACCCCAATCCAAGGGCCAGCTCCGCACTGTCTGTGGTGAGATGGCTGCGCTCAGCCTGCCCTGTTCCCTCGCATCGGGTTGCTAAGGTACAGCTAAAACTCTCATCCGGAGTGTCATCATCTCACAGCTCAATTCCTTCAACATCCTTTTCTCTGGCCTTGACAAATGCAATCTTCTCCCACTCCTGCCTGCTCAGAGCTCTGCTGCAAGGATCATTTTCCTCGCCTGTCATTTTGCTCCTACTACCCATGCTTTACTTGCTTCTGCTGGTTCCTGCTGACAAACAGCAGTTACCTGTCTCTGCTCTCCAGGCCATTCACAGCTCTCTTTCCTGTTAACCTTGCAGTCCCCTTCCGCATGCAGTTTCTTGCTGTTTCTTGTTGAGCCTCTGGTGACAGCCTCTGCTAGTACTTGCTGTGTCTCTCAGCTCTCTGCTTTCTGCCTCAATGCCTCTTGCTGGAAGGGGAGCTCCTGGATGTACCCTACATTCCTGCTTTGCCAGCCTCTGTCCAGATTGGTGACAGTGGCTTGGCTGCACGTGTAGGAACCTGTCTGTCACACAGTGATCCTGATTTCTCTTACTGGTTCTTCTCATCTTCTGCTTATGCTTCAGACCTTTGGGACAGGGCTTTTATTAGCCTAAAGAAATTCAGGTTTGTGGGATCCTCCTGGCTCCATGCATGTGCGATGTGTGTGTCTGTCCTGTTGCCATGCTTTATGGAAGCAGAGGTGAATTAAAGCCAAGTTCAGCAAGCTGGGTTGGGGATGTTATCTGCCTCCAGATTTAGTGTAAAGACATGTCTCTTTTCACTGGAGAGGGACCTTGTCTGGCACCCAGAGATGGAGGCTTGCTTTGCCCTGGGTTTGTGGAGCTCAGTGCTGACGGGGAACAGGTTGAGCCCCTGCCCCTCCTTGCTTGTTGCCTGTTCCATCATGCCTGGAGTGAAGTGTGCAGGCAGCCAGCCCTGGGGAGCTTTCCTAACCCTGAACCTTGCTGGTGGCTGAGGGATGCCCATGGGCAGCATTTGCTATTGCAGACTGAGTCCAGCTCCAGACACGACCTGCGTGGGCTAATGTAGAGCCCAGGCAGGGTTGTGGAGCCCTGCTCTGTACTGCAAGTGCAGGAGGGAGATGCAAACGCATCAATGCCTTCATCTGCCCTTATGGATTTTTCCACCATATTTTATAAGTGTTCATTTTTATTTATGTGAGGTTAAAGTCAGTCCAATTTGGAAATCAACTTGTCTAAGGAGCTTCCCTCAGATCTTATTAGCTTCATGTAGTATTTCTATTCATTTTTGCTAATACCATCCACCAGGCTGGCTGTGGTGGTGGCTGTGGGACGTGGTAACTCTCTCCTTGCCAGGCTGCTGTGTTGTGAGCCCTGTAGCTGTGGGAGCAGCGGGATCTGGCCATGCAGCGAAGGGCTTGGGCTGCCTGCTGTCTAGCTTCCAACAGCACAGGGGGCAGTTTCTAACATCTCCTCCTGCCTAATCCCCCCTTGCTGCACCCAGCTTCACCAGCAGCCAGCACAGAGGGCACCTTTACCTGCCAGCACTGGAAATCAGTGTTTGGTTTGGACAGAGAACAGTTAAGAGGTTCTCAGACTATCCTTGTAATTAGAGAAATTCCTGGAAGAAAAAAAAGACAATAAATCCATTGAGGGCTTTTAAAGGAGAGATAGGATGCCTGACTCAGGAAGTCCTTCAGCCACAGATAGCCGGGGGCTGGAGGCATCCTGGAGAAGTATCAGTGTACACTTGGGTGGCTTTTACACCCATCCCCTGGCATTAACTGCTGGCCCCTGCCAGAGAGGGCATTGGCAGGACAGGATGGAGCTCTGTGCTGGAGCTGGCAGGCACTGCATCCTTTCCAGAGGTGTTATTTCAGTAACCCCACAGGGGCTGGCTGCAGTGGTAAGCTGCAGGTCAGATGTCAGCCCCAAGCAGAAGCAGTGGTGGCTGCCAGCGTAGGATATTATGCCTACCCTGCATCGCACCTCCTTGTGCCAGCAGCATAACACATATCTCCTGCCCCATCTCTCCCCTGGCTTTGGTTATTTATTGCAGTGGTTTGATACTGGGTGACTGTAATTAAAAGAAGAAAAATATGCACAATGAAATGATTTCTAAAATGGCAACATGCTGGATGCAGTGAAGCAAGGAATGCATTAAATATTTATTGTCACTGGTCTGCTGTGGGGGGAGGGGGATTAAAATTATTTAGCCTGAGAAAAGTGTTTTAATGATTTCATTTGAGGGGAAACGTCCCCCACAGCCCTCCTTAGTACCAAGCCCCAGACAAACGGCAGCATTAATGTAAGGTTTGATTAAAATCTGAATGGAATGAAGGCCTGGAGATTGGAACAAGGGATGGGGAGCCACGTGGTTGTCATCTGAGCCTGAGGTCCCTCTGCTCTGCGTGGCAGGTCTGTGCCTGTGATCCTGCAGCTTGCAGAGGGGATTCTTCCTCTTGAGATGTGGGATGTGCTTGGCAGCAGTTAGCCAGGGATTTGGTCTGCATGGGGCAGTTCAGGATGGGAGCTGCTGGGTGCATCAGTCATGATGTGGGAAATCACTGCAAATTACTGAGGCTGAAGAGCCTCAGTGGGGCAGGAGCTCTGGTGTGTCTGTCCCACCAGCCCAGCTCCACCACTCAGGCTCTGCTAGGCTCACCTGCATGAATGCATGTACAGGCATCCACCCAGTGCGTGGTATGGGGCTGCTGGAACACCTGCATCTCGTGCCATTTATACACTGAGGCTTTTCCCAAGAGCCCCATGCTGCTCTGCAGGAAAGGTGCTGGGGCGGTGTCATGCTGGTGCATCCACCTGGGGCTGGAGCTAAGGCTCTTCCAGCCACATATCTGAGATGCGGAGTGTGGGGTCTGGCAGCAGCATCTGATTGTTTTCTGTAAGCGGAGGCAATGCCATTTCTTCCCCTGTGTCTCCAGACCGACGGTCTCTCATTATTAGCCCCCTGGAAACAGGCACTTTGACTGAAAGAGCCATTCCAGCCTTCGCTGTAACAATCAAAGCGGCTCAAGAATAAACATGGCTTGGCAAGAATAAACACAAATTGCAGTGCTTGCTGTGAACAGTCATATCCAAGGGAGCAAACATCAAATGAAGGATTATCCCTGTTTGCAAGGAAGCTCTTCTAGCAAGAGATTGAATAAGGACCATCTGCAGCCCAGAGCAAAGGGGCTACCAGGAGAACCTGCTTGTGCCATCAGGAGCTCTCCTGTTTGAAGCTCACATGCTCTCCTTTAGGCACTGTCTGGTTTTACCTCACATGCTCTACTGGCTACTGAAGCCCAGAGCTCTGTGCATCTGCCTCCAGCTTGCAGAGAGTGTGAGCAAGCCCAAGGAAGGGAGTTAGTTGGGAGGAGGGTTGGAGAAGATGAGGAGAGCTTTCCTGAGCCTGGGGTGGGGGGGAGACAGGTTCTGGACTCCTCTGCTGGGGAAGAGCACATCAGCCAAATCCTATGGGAAGCACTGTTGTCTGCTCCTGACGCTAACGCTGCCAGTCTTAGGGCAGGAGCCCTGAAGGGAGCTCTTAACCAGCGGCACAAGGAAGCCCTCCTCCCCAAACCATTGCCGAGAGACAGCCTGCACAACATAAATCACATTTGGAGGCACAGGGGTTCCATAAACAAGCTTATTTTCTGAAGCCAGGTCCCATTATGTTATCTGTCACTTTACTGGGCCTTCTGAGCTGTTTATTTTTATGTATATACATCGGAGCTGGTGAGCTGGTGTTGGCCTGAGAGTATAAAGCTGACAAGACACAGTACAGCGTGTGAAACCTGTCAGCAGAGCAGCTGCCTGTGAAATGAACACGAGAGCTGATGCTGATGATTTTATTTATGGGGAATCTCGGGAAGTGTGTGCAGGAGCAGCGGATGCCACAGAGAGGGACCAGCACCAGCCCTGACACACACAGGGATAAGGTCTTGAGGCAGCTGGAAATGCGATTTTCTTCTTTAGGGATGTCTTAAGCTGAAATACTTTGGTCACACAGTAAAGGGCAAATTTTGTGGTGTGGAAGGTGATGAATGCAGCTCTCCAGCACTTTGCTTTCTGATGTTGATCTTCTTGGTAATTGTTCTCTTCATGTTTTGTTTCTTGGTGTTCAAACTCAGATTTAGCGTAAGGATTTGTTCTGAAATGGGAAAACTGGAGTTTCCTTATCTAAAAAACTAGAGCTTTTCAATGGTTTTAGAACTTTTTTCCAGTTGTTTCACGCTGGAGCAACGTTTTGCCATACTCAGTGGTCTTTGCAAAAGCCTAAATGAATAATTGTTTCTGTCAGGTTCTAGGAGGAAAGTATTGAGATCAGCATTTTTTCCTCTCAGTTGGAGCAAACATTTCGGATGTGAAATAGTTTTATGGGTCATTGAAAACACAAAAGAATCATCTCAACTGTTATCAGGGCAATAGTACAAAACAAGGACCCAACTCTTACCCTGTTGTGACCTTGCTGTGAGTCCTCTTGTTTAGCACAGAGGATGATGCTGTCATGTTGTGGTCCTTCCACAGGCAGAAAGCACTTGGTGCCCCTATGTTGCTATGGAAAGGCAGTTGGAGGTTGTGAGCAGCCATGTTGCATGTGGAGGTTGGTGCTCCCTGCCTGCTCCTTCCAAATTCTCAGCTTGGATGAATCCCTTCAGGCATGCTGTGCCAGCCCTCTCCATCTCAGTGAGCATCTCTCAGATGTGTTAAACCCGGCTAGGTTCTGTTTGGTAGGATTAATACTTAAGACTCCCACTCTGTCTTCATGGTTCATGTGCAGTAGTGATGTGACATCTTTCTAGAGGCACGCAGGAAAACGGAGCCGCTACATGTCTCCTGGGTGCCCCTTGGAGAGCTGAAGGCTGTGGGTTGTTTGGTGGCATTTTAATTCCTCACAGTAGCAAGCCCTGACCTCTTGGTAGGGAGGTTCCTGGTACTGCTCTGCTACCTGCTTAGAAGTGGTGTTCTTTTAAGCCTCAGGCTTCCCTCTGGTGTGTGAGGAGCACGTTTCCTTCCCTGGGTTTGACTTGCAGCCTCTTCTAGCGAGCATATCGTGTCCCAGCTTGCTGCAGGAAGGGGCTCTCCTCCGTTCCTCATGAGCTGTGCCTGATGGATCTGCTGCCTTCCAGCCTGGATCATTCCTCTGCAGGTCTGTCTGTCACCTGCCTGGGCATTGCTAAATCCTTCCTGGAATGAACACCTATTTGTCAAGTGAAATAGGAAGGTTTGAGTCTCACGTTTCCCCAAGGCCACTTAGCAGGGCTCCGGCTGCTCTCCAGACACTTGCTGTTCCACGCTGGCATGGTATGAGGAAGATGAAGGCCGTGAAGCTCTTCTGCCCAATGTCAGTGCCACCGTGAGCCCCCATGGCAAGCACTGCATGTGTCTTGTGTCCCCCCCAGGCTGGAAAGGTGTTGCATTTTCCTGGGTTTACCTTCCATGCAGCGACGTTTCTGGTCCGCATGCTGTTGCCTCATTCCTTTGTGCTTCTCTGCAGCGACCCGCTTATTGACTAGGAGTGTAATTGTGCTGCATCATGTCTAATTGCTTTGCTCTGTCACTCTCCATTTGCTTTCTCTGTCTGCACCCTCCCCGCTCCCCTCTGTAAACGTGTGGAGCTGTGAGCAGGGCACGAGGCCACACTCCTGATTGCTGCAGGAAAAAAAGGCACCCAACTTCCTCCTTTCTTCTCCTAAATTCAAATGACAAGAAACAGAGGAAAACAATTTTGCAAACCCTTGGCAAAGGGCCAGCTCTGATAAAGAGCCATAATTAATCTCCTCAGCTTTATTAGAATATCATTACAATTAACTCAGCAATCTTCGGTTGATCAAAGCCATTGTTTCCTGCAGAGCAGAGGAAGCCAGCGTGAGCCTGGCTTGTGCGGTGCTTAAAAGCACCTAGAGCTGGATCAGTCCTGCCAGCCCAGCAGCAGCACAAGGAGGGGCAGAGGGGGGGCACAGACCTCTGTCCTCATCCTGGCTCTTTGATTCTCTCCAGCTACTCTTCTTTGTTGGGCTATTGTAGCCCAGATCCCTCATGAGCACTGGGGTGTCCCTTATTCCCAGTGTAGATGCTTTTGGGTCCAGCCTTTTTTAAGCACTGGGTTCATTGCTTTGTGTGTTCATACAGCTCTTTGCTTACCTGCTTCTTAGTCTCAGCTGGAGATGTGGTGGCTGCTGTAATAATATATCTAACAGCAACATAGCAGGTAAAGAAACCAGGGGAAACGTTTGTGGAAGCTACGTTTGAAAGGAAGGACAGTTATCAGAATGAAGCTTCATAAGCTCTACAGTTACATAGCCCAAGATGTGTGCTATAGAAAAGCAGAGAAAATGAGCACTGTTAAACTACCCCTTTCTTCCTTTTCAATCTGCTCTTTTAATATCGGGTGTTTATCTATAATTTAAGCCCATGATTAGTTTTATCAAAAAGATAGTTCTGAGGCAGAGATCTTAAAAATGATTAGGTGTGTGTTTGAAAGACAAGAACAGCTCCACTTGCACTGTAGGATAAAGATGTAGCTGTTTGCTGCCTTCAGCATCCATCTGTGAGGGCCTTGTGCCAGAAGGAACCTCCTGGTTCTACACGGATCCCACCCCAGTCTTTCAGGGCATTTCTCAATCTCTCTTGAAGATGGCAGAGCCAGACCCCCTTGTCACTGGGCAAGACTGTTGGGGAAGGCAGTGCTGAACCTTACCAGTCTGCCTGGGAAGAGCGGTTACATGAAGGCATTTAAATCCCTCATGCTTTTTGTCCTAAATTCTCATGTTTGAATTGTCAACACTTGTGAGCCCTTGGAAAAAGAGAAGGAAAGGCAGGTCCAGGGCTGGGTCTAATTGACCTTGGCATTGTCCCTGTAAGCAGCCACCCAGGAGAAGGAAGCTGTGGCTCCAGCCCATGTGGTGGTGCAGGTTCAGCTATAGCAGCCCTTCCTGCTCTGCCTAGCTTCACTTGTTCCTGCAGTACTTATCAGAGGTGGAACAGAAGTGCTCAGCATGGCCCTTCTCAGGGTGCAGCCCTTTTCCAGTGCCTGAACCCTTGGACAAGGGAAAACTGAAGTTTTTCATCTTACCCTTGTCCCTGAGTACAGCAAGGGAGCTTCCTGTGGGTGATGGATGCCCAGTACCACACCTCTCTGGACCACTGAGGATGAGGGTTAGGTTTGCTTTTCCAGCACAGTTTGGCAAAGGCCTCCAGCATGGGTGCAGAAGCATACAACCCTGCAGTCTGCATTAGTGACCTGATGCTGAAACAGTGCTGGGGTTTGACATAGGTCTCTTCTCTCTCCCTTCAGTGCATCACAGGCACTAGAAAACCCTAAGAAGAACAAAAAACCCATCAGTGCCATAAAATCCCTGATGGCAGGGGCCGTGGTTTCATGTAAAGTGCCATAGCCTCTAGCAGGTCCTCTGCTGCTCAGACCACCATGGCTGCTGAGGATAGGAAGGGGTTCTTAGCCTGGGATGAGCAGGCTTAGAGTGAGCAGGACCTGGGGAGGCTTTTCTGCAGGGCTTAAAGCAATGCTTCCCTCCCTGGGCCCTATCCCACCTTCCTTGGGAAGCAGCAAGCACTGCTTCTCCACACAGGGCTGGGGACATTAGTCAGGCTGCTCTGAGTGAGACACAGGGGCTGAGTGTCAGGTTGTTATTAAATACCATTAGTAAGTGACAAAACTGTGTGGAGCACTTCAGGTACAGACAGTGGCTGAGGAGGGATCGTTTGCACTGCTGAGGAGATGAGCGAGTGGTGAAGGTTACAGACACCTCATTCTGGGCTGCCTCAGTCTCCATCTCCTGCTCATCACCTTGAGGAGGCAGGAGGGATGGTGTTCTCTTGGGGGGAGATGTGGAGTTGCAGGGAACCCCTGTATGTCACAAGGGGACTTCAGCATGCGTGAGTGTGGAGCCCTGTGCAGCCCCCATAACCACCTCCTCCTCTTGTATCACTCTGTTCTTTAGGGGCTCCAGTGTGGGGCAGGGCTTGTGGAGCTGCCAGAGGGAAGCCTATTTTAGCACCTCTTCTACCCAGTGGAGGCAACTGAAAAGGGAAGTGTTCAGATGTTTTTCTTGCTGTTTGCCATGCTTGGTGCTAGCTTTCCCCCAGAGGGAGCAGGGGATGGTGGACCATTGAGGAGGCAGTGCCTGAACCAGCAGCTCTGGAAAGCTGCCTGCTTACTTTGATGCCTGGCTAGCTGTGGAGCTCGGGGAGGAGCTGGCTTCAGTGGCAGTGATACAGACCAAAAAAGCCAGAAAGCACTTGCCTATGGTGCTTAAGGTGCCTAAGGGGTGAGGCGGAGGCAAAGGCACCTCTGCTGAACATGCCTGGAGTAGATGAGGGATAGCGATGGTGATGATCTGCTTGAAGCAATTGCAGGCCATCAGCAGAGTGGAGAGCTGCTTCCTCACATTTATTTAAGGCGAGATGCCCTAGTTTCATGCTTTCAGTGGAGTCCCTAATTATTCCTCAGTCTTTGTAGCGAGCTAATTAGTTTTGCAGCACTCAAGGCTGGGGAACACTGATAGGCTTGGGAAGCACAAGCTGGAGGGACAAGGAATTGCGGGGAGCTGGTGGGAGACGGCTGAGTGGCAGAGGGGAATGGCTGGGAGCAGGGCAGGAGTTGGAAAGCCTATGGATAATGGTCTGGGAAGGATGACAGAGGAGGGAGGAGCTGTAATTTCATATCATGCAGCATACTGGAGTGTAATGTTGTGGGGAAGAGTGATGGAGTGGTAATTGAGGGGGATGGAGAGGTAGAGGGAGCGAGAGGGATGGTCCATGGGAAAGCAGCCACAGAGCTCGGGAGGTGGGATCCTACATGGAGGGGTGCACAGCACCAAGCAAGGCAGGGCAGCAACTGTCCATTATGTGGGCTCTGCCTGTCCTGGGGTGCTGCTGACTCTTGTGGGACCTACAGCATTTCTTTTCCACCTTAACGGTGATACTGAGGAGCAGCGGGGGAGAGGCCACATGGAGCAGCTGTTGTCCAAGCTGGATGCTCACCTTCCCATCCATCACAGCTGCTTCTTTTGGAGAGAGCCACCACAGATCAGGTAACTTGCACCAATAACTGGCTCCATGATGGACACCTCATTGCTTTGACAGCAGGGTTGTGCTCCAGAGCCCACGCTCCACATCTGCACTGTGAGCCTGAGGAGCACAAAGGTCTCATTCCTGTTCCTGCTGCCACTGGGAAGTTCCCAGTGGCCACCGAGAGCAGTGTGTGACAACTCTGAAGTGCCCAGGTGGCTGTGGATTTATTAGGGCATTATCCTACTAGTGCCACAAATGGTGTCATCTGTCTTCTAAACTTTGCACTTTATTTCAGGGAGCGAATTGAGTATATCCAGGCAATATGCTGTAGTTTTAGCATATGATAAAGCCCTGCTGGGAAGTGTAGTTTTATTGATTTCGTTATTAAAGTGCCACTGGAATAAATTTGCTCATTTGAATGAAATGTCTTATTACCTGGATCGTAACAGGCACATGATGAAACCTCCGGAGGGGCTGGAGCTACCCACTGCCTGGTGATGGGGAGCTGAGATGGAGCAGCTGCCAGGGACTCACAGCTGTCACCCTGAGACCCTCAGCACCCGCCTGACTCTTCTAGAGAACTGATTGGAAACCTCAGGATGGGAGCAAGCCGCAGTGGGCAAGGGGCACTGGGTGTTAGTCAAGGTTCGCATTGTTCCTCTAGTCCTTTGCTCAGGTAAGGATGTGGTTTTAAAGGGAATTGAGGAAAAATCTCTTTCACAGGGCAATATTTCTTTAGTACCAACAGTAATGGGGGTGGAATGGGAAATGAACCATTCCCTATTACACTGGAACCTAACTGCACAGCCCATGCTTTCCAGTTAAAATTTGATTGCCTCAAATCCTGTGTATTATGGAAAATAAGAAAAAGGCCTAGTAAAATTTATGGGTTTTAATCATAAACCGATAGAATCACAGTAAATCTATCATAAGCATGCAGAAACAGACCCAGGAAAAACAGGGAGGAAAGTAATAGCTCTGCTTTTTTCCTGGAGGAGCTACATGTACCCATGGCAGGGTCAGAGAGATGGGGAGAGCAGGGATGAGAGGGTGTGAGAGGGAGGAAGGAGGCAAAGCCCAAAGGCCTTTCTGCCTACCCCTCTGTACCACTGTGCTGCTCACTGTGGAGGCAGCAGGATGAGACCCTGCCAGGGGATGAGGGAGGCAGGGGGAAATGTCTGTGCAGAGAGGGGACTGCGAGGAGCACACACAGATGTGGCGAGAAGAGCCCTTGAGAGAGGAATGGCAGCAGAGAGACAGAGGAGCGAAGGAGGCAGAAAGTATTTTAACAAATAAAAGGGAGTGAGCGATAAGCAGGGAAAAAAGGGAGAGAATAAAAAATTGGCTCTGAAGCACAGATAAGAGGGGGAGGGCAGGTAGAGAGAGAAGAGTAAAGTGAAGCATGATAAGAAGATGGGGGAAGGCAGCAAGTCTGGGCAGCACAGCTGGGATCTGTGGGTGGAGAGCAGAGGGGATCTGTGGGATGCTATGGGGTGAACAGTCAGGCTGAACTCCTCTCCCCTGGTCACCTCACCCGTGTGTGGGGAAAGGTGTCAGTCTCACCTGGGCCCTTTGAGCTGCTGATCTGAGGAGAGGGGCTAAGCAGGCACCGGGATTGATGGGGGGGCAGGGAGTCAGGCAGAGCCCCTGGCACGTCCTGGTGGAGGGGAGGAGGAACTGTGGAGCCTGGTAGGAAGGAAAGTTCCTGGGATGGGCTGGAAGTCCTGAGTAACCTCTCATTCCCCTTGCTGCCATGTCCCAGCACAGGGTGCCTGTCATGGAGATCCCCACAGGGCTCCCAGTCTTGGAAGCAGAGGAGGTAAAGGTGTGTTTCCCCTTCATACCCTGAACACATCCCTTCCTGGGTTTTTTGCTATCTCTTTTAAGCTGTTTTGTAACTGCTGCTTTCTATTTATCCTTATTCAAAAGAATGAAAAGTGCTGTCTGGCTCTGACACGCAGCCTATGGTTACCTGAAGAGCAATGCCCCTGCTTTCTCACCCCTGATTAAACTGCAATAGAAACATACTGTACATTTCAACAAAGGGAAGAAAGAGAGTTTATTCTTTAGCTGTGTTTTTTTCTCCCCATCTTTACCAGCCAGGAAAATGGCTGTGCTGAGCTGCTGGCCACTCCGAGATGCTTTTCTTCCACTCCATCCATCTGCTTTAACCACATGGTGACTGAAAAGAAATAAATTATCCAGCTCACAAAGCACCGAAGATTAAAGAATCAGTGTGGATAATAAACTGTGCGGCAGCAGTGCCACAGAGCATCGGGCAGGCTCGCTAAGGAGAGGCTCTGAACTGCAGCTTGGATGTGGGGCAGGCAGCAGGGCTTCCCCCAGGAGGGTTTTGCGCAGCGGAGATGGGGGTCTGGGGGCATGGAGGGGTCTAGATGGGCAAAAACCCTGTGCGGGCACAGCCTGATATATTACACATGAAAGGGAATAATTTTCTATCCTCTTTTCATTTTTTAAAGCTTGTTTTTCTAACAGTGAAAGACTTGAATCCTGCCTTTGATTGCTGGGATGCTGCAGTGTGCTGCAAATATGTTGTTAGACTTGGTTATTAGTGTTTTCTTCTCTTAAATCTGTGTGTGTTGAATTAGCTTTTTTAATTACAGCATTAAGGAAGGATAACTGGAGTCAATTAAGAAGGTCTCTCCAACTGCCGGTGTTAAGAGCTGCGCAGCATCATGGAGACCCCCTCCACCTCTCAACAACTGATGGAGTTATTGTCAGTCCTGGCAACAACCCTCTAGAGGGCTGAGGCTGTGGTTCATCCCAGCCTCTCCCAGGGGATCACAGCTCCAAGCTGGTACTCAGGGTCCCTGGAGCAGGATGTGGGGTACAGATGGAGCCCAGCAGGCATGCCTGCAGCAGCAGTCTGAGGTTGGTGTGTTGCTGTTTGTGGTTTTGTATGTAGCTCACTGAAAATGTTGGATAAACACCAGTGGGAGGGGAAGCTGCGAAGAAGCATTTTTGCTTTGGCTCTTTTAAAAAGCAAAACAAAAGCAAAAAGGCTCTTAAAAAAACCTGTTTTGGTTTCAGAGTTGTAAAGGAAAGATGGGTTGGAGATGAGAAACTAACAAATCAAAGCTCCTGAAACCTGCTGCGGAGACAAAAACACAAAATGCTTTGTTTGAAGATGAATAGAAAGCTGAAACCAGCAAAAAAAAATCCCCACTCCCCACGAGCACAGATGTTTCAGGTTGGTTCTTCTGGATTGGCGCGGTGCTGGAAGGAAAGCAAATCCATTCTTTTTCCTGTCGGCTCTCCAGGTTCCTGTCGCATATTTTTTATCATCTTGTGTAGTGGCTTTGATCCCTGAAGACTCCTTAAGTGCTTTACAAATCAAGCATGCAAATCCCATCTCATCCACCTTGGAGATGCTGCTAAGTCTGGGCTGGCCAGGAAGCTGCTGGCCCATGAAGTGCCACTGGTCCTGGTGGTGACATGACCTCAGTGAGGCTTATGAAAGCCTTTAGTGGCCCTGTTGCCACTGTTTGCAGGGGTGTTCTGTTCTTGTGCTGGGGTCCCCCGGCCATGGTGCCAGCCCTGTCTCTCCCATGGAAGGGCTTCAGGAAGGGCTGACTGTGGCCTTTGACATTCTCTGCACACTCTGAGGGCTGGCAAGTTGGCACACCCGACTGGGGAAGGGTTGAGCTGCTCTGATGATGCTTCTCTATTTTCGAAGCTTGACTTGAAATACCTCTTTGCCCATTGCTGTCTCTTAATTTCATTCCTTCCCTCTGGGGTTGTCCTCCTGACTTGCTCCTTCGAATTCACCTTCTGTACACCCATTTCCATACTGATGCTGTCTCAGGGCTGGGTGGCACCCACACCAGCCAATTTAACCCCTGTTCCTCCCCTTTTCCTCATTGAGACAATACAAACCTTCCAGACCTCCTGATCCTAAGTACCAGAGCTCAGCAAAGGGAGATTGCTGGCTGATGACCAGACACCATGGTGATAGGCGGGGTGGAGCTAGCACCAGAGCAGCCAGTCTGTTACAGCCTGCAGCACCTCCCTGCTGCAGCCCTGTGCTTGGCTCAGGCTGTGCTTTGAGTGTGTTTATAGACAAATGTAATTTTAGTTTTTTTGGTTGTTTTTTTTTTTTTTTACAAGGTCTCCTGCAAGTCTAGAAGTTAAATTCCCTTGGACGTGCCCAAGGGTGCATGTGAGCCTGGCTGCCAGTGAATCAGGGCCAAAAACCACCATAAGATGGTTTGTGTTGGAAGGGACCTTAAAGCTCATCCAGTCCCATCCCCTGCCATGGGCAGCAACACCTTCCACTAGAGCAGCTTGCTCCAAGCCCCTGTGTCCAACCTGGCTTTGAACACTGCCAGGGATGGGGCAGCCACAGCTTCTCTGGGCACCCTGTGCCAGCGCCTCAGCACCCTCACAGGGAAGAATTAATGACCATAAGAATCATTAGAGGCAGGTGTGGAGCAGCATTAGAGCTGCTGGGTGCCAGGGGCACCCGCGCAGCCAGAGGCAGGCAGAGCACTGCCTGCTTGTGCTAGCAGCAAAGGTGCTTATGGAATTGCAGCAACCCTGTCTGCAGGGACAGTGTTCATAGCACAAAGGGCCAGCTTGTGCTCCATCAGGGAGGTGACACCATGGTACTACTGGCAATGGTGAGCAGCAAGTCCTCTCCCCACCTACGATACAGCAGGACCTCCAGGTACCCAGCACTGCTAGGCAAAACCCAGTCCTACTGGCTTTCAGCCCAAAGACCATGGGCACAGCAAGCTGCTGCCTGCCCCGTGATGAGGCTTTGTGCTCTCCTAAGCACATAGAGGATGGACACACTTAGCTCTGTGCCACTGCACACCAGCACTGTTCCGCTCCCCCGGCCTTTGGGGTGGGCAGGAAACTGGCTCCAAAACCGTGACATGTCCTTGGGAGCAAAAAAGCAAACTCCTCTCGATGCTGTGCAGGTCCTGGGACCCCTTTGGTGGGGTGCAAACCTTTGGTGTCAGTGGGATTCTCACCCTGACCTGGGACTGTTCTTGGTGTGGAGGCGAGGAAGGGAGCACTCACCAAGTACGGAACTGGACAGATCAAGAAGTCAAGATTTTGCATTCCAACTATCTATAGGAAATAGGGTTTTTTTTATTATTTCAAGTTTTCATAAAAATCCATACTTACTGAAATCAAAGTTACAGAATAAAGTTCGTAACTTTTTATTGATTTTATTTCTTGGGGTTTTATTTCTTTCTCCCCCCTCCCCCCCGTTGTTTTTCCCTCTCAGAGTTATATCTGACACCAGAGTCCATCAGACAAAGTCCTTACAAACACAGGAGTCCTGAAGACATCAGCTGAATGTTTTTCCTGGTATAAAGAAGAAGAGGAGGAGGAAGAGGTGGTGACAGTGCGGATGCAGTTGGCTTGGACAGGGGCTGAGGATGTGGTGGAAGGAGAGAGGTCGGTATGTTTGTAGCAATGTTTTTAAATTACTTTTTATTTTGTTCATTTGTTCTCTTTTTAAAAACCAAAACCAAAACAAAACAAAAAAAACCAAACAAAACCCAAACCAACCCACCATTATTATTTGCAAATTGTTGCCTGGTTTAAATCATTTTCATGTTGAACTTGCGGGGTGCATCTGCAGAGCTGATGCCCGCGTCGGACTTCCGTGGCACGTACTCGATTTCAATGTTGTGCTTGGTGTTGCCTTTCCCCCGGCTCCACAGGAAGAGGAGCACCAGACAGAAGAGCACGACGCCCAGGAAGGAAATGAAGCCCATGGTGGTGGCGATGATGAGAGTCTTGATGTCAAAGGGGAAAGGCACGGTGGCACGCGTGCTGTTGGCATCGCTCTCGTTGGGCTGGTTGGAGATGAACGCGAAGGTCTTGTTGGGCTGGTGGGGCCAGTCTGGGGAGTAGCTGCGCACGTGCAGGTGGGCCAGCATGGTGTCGTTGCCACCCGCGTTGCTGGCGATGCATAGGTAGGTGCCATTGTCCTGGATCTGGGCGTAGCGCACCTCCAGCGTGCCGTCAGGGAAGACAGTGAGCCGCCCGTTGGTTTTGGTTGAGATGAGGTGCTTGCGGGGAGACAGCCACATGATGGTGGGAGGCGGGTCCCCATCTGCCCGGCAGACAAAGTGGACTGTGTGGCCTTCGTCCACAAATATCTGCTGAGGTTTGCGGTCCCGTATCCGTGCTCGGCGGCAGGTAAAGTAGTTGGGCAGGAGGACGTCAGGGAAGTCTTTGAACTCCTTGCCCTGGACGAACTCGGGGGTGGAGCAAGTGGGCTGCTGCTTGTTGAAGTTCAACCTCCATCGCCGCCGGAACACCCAGAGCAAGCGGCAGTCGCAGGCTAAGGGGTTGTTGTCAAGGATGAGAGTCTCCAGGTTGCCCACAGAGTGGAAGGCCGACTCCTCCAGGGTGGTCAGCAAATTCCCTGACACGTTCAGGATGCGCAGGTAGTTGAGGCCGCGGAAGGCAAAGGGCTCGACCGTGGTGAGCTGCCCTCCCACTAGCTGGATCTCCTGCAGCCTGAGCAGGTCATGGAGCATGGAGCCCTCAATGGTGACAATGGGGTTGTAGGACAGGTTCAGGAACCGGAGGTAAACCAAGTGCCTCACCGACACATATGGGATGGACGTCAGGTTGCAGTGGGTGATAGACAAGGAGGTCAGATTCAACCCATAGAGGCAGTTGGATGTCATGGTATCCAGGTAGGGCCAGTGGGAGATCTCGAGGACCTTGAGTCGGTACAGCCTCTTGAATGAGTAATCCCGGATGGTGTTGATGTTCAGATGACGCAGGCGCAGCACAATCAAGCCGTGAAGGTGAGACAGGGCCTCTGTGGGGATGGAGGTCAGGTTGCATTTCTCCAGGGTCAGCTGCTCCAGGCTGTTGAGGCCGCTGAAGGCCCGGTGGGAGATGTAGACGAGGTCGTTGTCCCCCACCTCCAAAGACTTGAGGTTGTACAAGTCCTGGAACATGTAGTCTAGAAGGATCACAATTTTATTCTCACTAATGTCTAGCTTGGTAAGGTTGCTGAGTCCGGTAAACACCCCCAAGGGGATCAGCTTGAGCCTGTTACTCCTGAGCCCCAGCGTCCTGAGGTTGAAGAGGTTGTTGAAAGCCCCAGGTTCAATGGCACTGATAATGTTCTCATTTAGCTCCAGCTCCTCCAGGTGAGGGTAGTTGGCAAATTCATCCTGGTTGAGTGTCTTGATGCGGTTCTTGCCCAAGTCCAGCAGCCTGGTCTCAGTGGGGATCCCCTCTGGCACAATCATGAACCTCTTCCTGTGGCACAAGACGGCGCGCTCCTGGGCAGAGCACTCGCAGCGTGGCGGGCAGCCTGTGGCCGAGCCAGACAGGATGGATCCCAGCATCAGGAGGAGAATCGGCTGCCAGCAGGCCAGGAGTGGGCTGCGCATACTCGCCTCCCCAGCTACCATCCTATCTCTCACCTGCAGGTAACATGGGGAAGAAAAAGACCAAGGGGGACATGAGCAAAGGACAGGCACCACCACAGTGAAAGGTTTAGCCTGGGTAGAGCTGGCACTAAGGCGAAAGACACTGCCGAGGCAGAGCAGAGGTTCTCATTTCCCAGCCAAAATCCAGCCCAGGACCATCTCTCCTCCCCACCCCCAACTTTCCACTTGATGAGTGAACGTGCGCAGACTTTGAGTGGAAAGCCTTGAGGAATCTGTGTCAGACAGACCTCGCTTCCTCGGCTTCTTAAGAAAAATAGTTTAATACTAAACACATCTATCTATAGCCTATTTTAAGCTCTTGAAATTATTACATTCCCTCTAGATGGAGCCTGAATATAAAGGCTGCTTTGCAAAGGCAGAGGAGCACAGCACAGGATCGAGCATCTGGGGGAACCCTCCTTGGATCAGCCAGTTGTGGGGTGTCTGAGTGGTGAGCAACCACAGCTCCACAGGAATCAGCCCCCGATGGGGTCTGGGATTGAATAAGGGGATCTGTCAGGTGATGAGGGGTCTGTGGCTGATGAGGTGTCTGCAGGGTGATGAGGGGCTCTGCCTGCTCTCAGCTAGAAAAGCCCTGGGAGGACTGGGTGACCCCCTTGTGGTCATGCTGCCTCTGTTGTATTTATTTCCTCATTGCTCGAGCTGTTATAAGGGATCAAATCATATTAATATTGCATGTTAGATGTACAGCTACTCTGACCCGTGTTTATATCTATTGTTATGTGTGCACTCTGCATTGCTTCCACTAATGCTATTTATGGCTATCGCTGAATATACTCAACACATTACTTCCATTGGCTCTGTTTGTAGCCATCATTATATCCTGTACATTACTTTCCCTGCTCCAGCACTATTTATGGGTCTGATACGTCTTCTGTGCATTACCTCCATTGCGTCGCTTTACATCCATCATTTCCGGCAGACAGATGACTCAAGTCTAACTTTTGTTTCCCCAAAATGATGCAAAATTTCTTTGTGAGATGCAAGGATAAAGATGATGGACTGGCCATAAACAGGTCCCCCAGCAGCACCTCGGAAACCACCAGGCCTTGGCACACCGGGAGTCCCCGCAGCACTCTTCCCACAGCTTCCCCCAGGTTCACCATCCTTCTCCATCCCTTTCCATCCTACCTATGCAGTGGGGCTGGTCGTGGGGGACACCCAAAGCCGGTCTGTGGGACCAGGAGTCCCACGCAGCTCCCCTGGCAGTGGTGCGGAGCTCCTTCCCGCCTGTCCTGGCCCATCGCCTCCCCGTCCCACAGAAACGTTTCCAGTGGGACGGGTCAGGCTTGAAGCCAGGCTGCAAAGAGCCCTTTGCCGGGTATTTACAATTCATCACCTCCCATGTCGTCACCTCCCCAATGCTGACGCTTCTGGGCAGCTTTACAAACACAAACAGGGCTGCTGCTACTGTGGTGGTGCTGCTGGGGTAGGCTGGAGCCTGGATGGCACCGCTGGTTAGGATCATGGAATCAACTGGGCTGGAAAAGACCTTTAAGCTCATCCAGTCCAACTGTTCCCAGCACTGCCAAAGCCACCACTAACCCATGGCACTGAGGGCCTCCGCTACACAGTGTGCACACATTTGCAAGGACAGTGACTGTAGCTCTGCCCTGGGCAGCCTGTTCCAATGCCTGAGCACCCTTTGGGGAAGGAATTGTTCCTCAGCTCCATCTAAACCTCCCCTGGTGCAGCTTGAGGCCTTTTCCTCTTGTCCCATCCTTTGCTCCTTGGGAGCAGAGCCCAGCCCCTCCTGGCTCCATCCTCCTCTCAGGCAGTTGTAGGGAGCGATAACGTCCCCCTGAGCCTTTCTTCTCCAGATTGAACCCCCCAGGTCCCTCAGGTGTTCCCCATCACACTGTGCTCCAGGTTGGCAGCTCTTGGGCAACTGTGCACATGGATTTGCTCTCTATGTGCTGCCGGAGGCCCCTGTGCCACCTCACTAGGTCTCCCCATGGGTAGCATGTAGCCCCCTCCTCCTGCGCAGGATATGCCCATGGCACTGCTGCTCCCCCATCCCACTTGCCACTCACAGCATCCCTCGGCCAGTGTTTCTCAGAAACCAATTCCTGCTCCTCACAGCGGTGCTGAGAAAGCCATCAAAGCAAGCACAACACTACATGCAAAACAAAATACAGTCGAAGGGGCTTAATTATCCCAGGGTTGAAAAGACTTCAGCTCATTAGAGCGCCAGGCAGCCAGCCTTGTTTGGCTGTGTGCTGCAATCACTGCTCTGTCCCTGTGTGCAGCCACACACTGGTCCCTGCTGGGCCACATCCACCGCAGGGCCCAACTCATGGGCCTCCCCCAGGCCAAATCCTGCCTTTACCAGCAGAGGGGCAGCAGTTGGAGCTGCTGGGAAGGATGTGGTGTTGGTGGCTAAAATATAAGCAAGGAGGTGATAGATGAAGGAAGCAAAATCTGCATGGTGTTAAGTGGAGACAAGCCCACTTGTGTAGAATTAAAGGCTAGACACATCTCACATGTTATTAGTTCTCAGCTAAATTTAAAACCATGATAAATACAATCCCTGACAAAAACATCTGTAATCTTAATAGCCAGTCACAGAAGAGCTTTGGATGTAAGACAATGAATAAGCTGAAAAATTCTGAGCTAAGATGAGCTTTAAATCACTTTTGGTTCCCATTTACCTCTGCTGTTTCAGAGAGGATATTTGTGTCTCAAGGTGAGGTGGATATTAAGAGATGTCCTTTTAAAACCAATTTGAATGGTGACTTCTGTGTGAGCTGGGGTCAACCACCTACATGTGGCTTTACAGGGACTGTCATGCTGAACTCCACCAGCACAGCAGCCAACATCAGCCCAAAGGTAGGGCTCCTTTCAGCTATCCCATGTCTGCCACCACACAGTGCCCTGTGCTGGGCAAGGGGCTGAGGCTGCCTTGGGTGGGCTTGAATGACTGGGGAGAGGGCTTGGTATCACTGGAGAGAGCAGGGAGACCATGGTGGCTGCAGGAACCTAGGACATGACCAAGACCAAGCACCACAAAAGGCTTTCAAAATTGAAGCCCTCCCAGCTTTACCCTGAGGAGGAACCATGGAACAGGTCTGAGCACCCCTGCAGGGTGCCTGGCCACTGCCCCAGCAGGCACTGCCAGGCAAGATCAGACCCCATCTCTCTCCCACAGCCCAGGGAGCACTGCAGCCTCCAGCATGAACGTGCTTCTCATTCCCCACTTTAAAAAAGAGCATCAATAAAAGAAGAACCAGCTGCTCAACTCACTGCCTTTAGGCAACATAAACCAGTGCACACCAAAGCAGAGCCCTGGCACCCTCTAACCCATCCTCACCACTGTGCCACCAGGGACCAGAGCCCCAAATCCAGCCTGGTGGCACAGATGAGCATGCTGGAGCCATACTGCCTTGGAGCTAAATGCAGCAGGACCTGCTGCGTGTCTCCGGCTGGGCTCAGCACTGGGAGGAAAGATGCTATTCTGGGTCTGTGCCTGGAAACGGAGCCTGGGGCCAGGCTGGAGCGCTGACATGCATGGGGTTTGCTCCACTGCGATGGACACAGGCTGCCCTGGCACAGGAGAGTGGACAGCAAACCCATCAGTGCTGCCGCTGCCCTTCTGTCCCAGGGGCGGCCATGCCCCGTGCTGTCACTGCTGTCCCTGCCCCTCTGGGGTGCCCAGTGCCCCTCCGCACTGCGTGGCAGGGAGCCAGCGGCACAGAGCCCTGAGTCAGCAGTAACCCCACCTGGCAGCCATAAATTACAGCGTGCTAGACAGGCACCCTTGAACCAGATGCTTCGGAGAACATCAAACGACAACAGGCGATCTAGGATGAAGTGAGCCACATCCCCAGTGCGGGGGGGGCTGTGGAGCTGGGGGAGCACGTGTCCTGTCTATCCTGCACCCCATCTCTGTCCTGCTGGCTCCACACTGAGCTGCCGAGGCACCGCACTTGGAAGGCTCCGTCTCCTCCGAGCTGCTCCAGCTAAATCAGATTTTATTGAACTTGACTACATTTTAGAGATAAAGACTCCAGGTTTACAAATAAATATTTAACAACCTTTCCTGCTGCTAAAAGAGTTGCTTATCCAGAGCCCGGGCTCCGCACTAAGTGTTCCTGGAGCTATCTGCAAAGCAGCAAAACAAAGAGAAAAGCTTTAATTTGCTGAACACGTTCATGCCCATTTCCTCCTCTCTCCATCATTCCCCTGCGGCCAGCATGCATTTGTGGGCCCTTTCACTTTGTCTCTCCTTCCTCCCCACCCCACCTGCTCCTCCTCTTTTGCCTGCCAGTGTCCGTGGGGAGCATGGCTCCGGGGATGGGTGGGAGCAGGGGCTAAAGCACATGGGGCAGTTTTCCTCCTGAGACCATGCTGCTTCTTGTGGGTGAAAACAACCCAACAAGAGAGAGCCTAAAGGAAGCCCTGAGCACTGCTGGGGGTGACTGGAGGCACAACACTGGCCTGAGTGATGGGAAGCTGCTGCCACATTTCCTCTGGGCCTTCATTAATGGATGAGCTGTTAATGAAGGCATGAAAACAGGCTGCTGAGCGCAAAGGGCTGCCCCGTGTTCTGCCCTGGCCCCACAGCCTCCAGGAGGGTGTAAGAATGAGGATGAAGCAGGCAGACATTGAGAAGGACCCTTTGAGCAGTGCCGTGGTCAGAGTGGTGGGGATGCATGAGCAAGGCAATGGGCCATGGCGAGGAGCCCACCCCAGACCCCAGCCTGGGGTCACCACATGGAGGTGTGATTCCAGCCCCAACCTTTGCTCTGCCTTCCCAGGGATCTGCTTTCAGCAGCTCCATGGCAGGAGCCTGGAATAGGTGTGCAGGAACCTGATCTGCTCTGGCAGCTGCTCTGGGGCTGTAAGAGAGCACCAAGAAGTATTTAAGATGCAAATCCCCTTCCGGCACTGACACTGCCTGGCTGGCAGCAGATCCTGGCAGCAGAGGGCCTTGCAGGACTGTCCTCAAAGGTGTTTCCTAATGGAAATGGGCCCTTTCCACCCAAAACGTGGGAGTCATCAGGGAAGCACTGAGCCAAAGAGCATGAAGAGCAGAACAAAGGGGAGGAGATGCACGGCGGAGAAGAGCTCAAACATGGGCTGAGGGGCCAGGATGCGGGATGCTGAAGGCTTCAGCCCAGCTGTCCACTGGTTTAGCTGTGGATGTGCTGGATGCAGGGCAGGTATGTGTGGTGGAAGCACAGCCAGTGATGGCTCGGTTTTGAGGCTTGGCAGGCAGGTTACCAGAGCAGGGCGATGGGAAGGAGCTCCGATCATCCCTGC
The DNA here is from genome assembly GCA_032466535.1 of Forpus xanthops. Lineage (NCBI taxonomy): Eukaryota > Metazoa > Chordata > Aves > Psittaciformes > Psittacidae > Forpus > Forpus xanthops. The sequence goes on along the minus strand of JASSUY010028334.1, from coordinate 8,397 downwards.
AGGACACTGAGGCTCAGAGCAGTTTTTGCTGAGGCTGTTTCTTGCTGCAGTCACATCTGTGTGTGAGCTGCTCGCCCTCCTCGCACCTTTACTCCTGAGCTTTTAACGCCTTTTCTCTCTCCTTGGCTGCACATGCTTCAATGCCCCATCAGCAAAGAAAACATCCTGACAAGTGATCAATAAGTAATTGCAAAGGCAGGTGTGGATGCTGGGGGGGAAGGGGGGGTGTAAAGCCCTGAAGTAGTAACACATAAATGAGGAGTGTAAGGGCACAGCACAGTGTGGAGCCCAGGCTCGAGGCCAGACACGCTCCCTGCTCATGGGCTGCGGTGGGAAATGTCTCCCAAGGGTTGGCCTTGGTTGCTCCAGAATCAGAGATGTTTCATTCTGGGTCAGAGAGCAGCAGGAGGATGCCGTGCACTGGGATGCTGGGAAGGTCAGGCACAGCTGCTTGAATGGGACTTCTCCTTTTCTTTCTTTTGGCAAATCTCCTTGGGATTCCTGTCTCCACGGGCATAGGCTGGGCCACCAGGATGGTGTAGGTGCTCACCCAGCTCAGAGGCATTCAAGTGGTGAACCAGCACCGGGTAGAGGACACTTCAGCCCAGCAGGAGGGTCTCTCTAGATGTTTTTCCTTCCCTGTCTATAGCTGTGAAGGGAGGATGGAAAAACTCCAGGCTCTTCTGAGGGCTATGGAAACATTTGCACCGGAGAGGTGAAAGAGAGGTCTGCCCAGTGTGTGTCTTCTGGCAGAGCCGCCAGGGTCACGATGACATTGTGAAGGCATCCCCTGGCTCCATGGCCACCACGGCAGGGTGAGGTGGTAGGTGCTGTGCTGCAGGATAGTGCCCAGGGCAGGTCCCACATGCCTCGGTGTTGCTGACTCAGGCAGTGTGCAGCTGCACGGTGCCGGTGCTGAGCCCCACGCTGCATCAGGGGCAGGGCACCACCTCCTCCAGCACAGAGCAGCTGGTACAAAGTCACCCCGCTGCCAGAGCATGTTTCCTCCCGATCAGGAGCAGATGGTGGTGATGTATGGGATCACCTCGATGGTTGGTCCGGCGGCACCGTGCTGCCCCAGGCTCAGGCACCAGCCCCAAGGTCCTCCCAGGCAAAAACTCTGTAACCCCAATGGGATCTGGATACCCCAACGTGGTATCATCCCAAATACCACACGTGGGGGCAGCACAAAGAGCCTGGTGAGGTGCTGTGTTGCACCAAGGCAAGCTGCTCCCTCCCCAGTGCTCCCAGCCTGTGGACATCCCATCCCCTCCAGCCACCAGCCGCTGCCTAAAGGTGTCCCCTGGCTCTGCAGTGCCCTGGAGCTCTGCTCAGTGCCTGGAGCAGGGACGGGGCACTCCTCAGCTCCAGCAGCAGAAAACCAAGGACACAAGCAGAGAAGGGAAGCACTCCTGGTGCCTCCTCCCCTCCTGTACCCAGGGCTGGCTCAGCAGGAGACAGAATGCCAAACCAGCCTGACACCCAGGCCTCAGAGCAACTTTACTCCACCATATGAACCATAAGGGGACATCACTGAAGCTTCATGATGTGACCCCCTCTAACAGCCACAAGTCTGAGCCACTGTGTCCCAGCCCAAATGCCCCACAAACAGCAAGTGAGGATCAGTGAGCACATTGTGAGCCTGCAGTGCTACAGAGCAGTGCTGCTGTAAGGAATGCTCCCATTCCTTAAGCTGAAGTTTAGGCTGTACTTACAGCACCACATCAGTCCTCAGCCACATCCCTTGAACACCCCTACAACCAGCACAGGATACCTAGAGAAGAGCTGCTCCAGAGCACTGTGTCTTCCCTTGGAAACCTTGGGGATAACAGCAGGAGGACTCGGAGCAGATAAACCCAGCAGCTCTGCTGACTCCGGGGGAACCTCCTGATTCACCTCCCTTTCAGGCCAGCCCTGATATTATTATACCACTGCCTAAAATAAGTGGCCTGGGACACCTCTTGGGAGAGGTCACCTACAGCCCAGCCCAGGAGGATGGCTCTGGGATAACCCATCAGTGGGACAAGCTGCATGAGGCAGTGAGGGCATGTGTGCGCCCTACTGCCTGAACAACAGTCCCATGGGTGGCATTGCCAGAGCCGTCCCTGCCCCATCTCCCACAGGACACAGGGGCAGAGGGTGGTGGGCTCAGGCATGGCTTTCAAGGCGCTGCAAGAGATGAAAGAGCTGGTCCTCTCCATCCACCTCCTTTCCAGCTCCCTCCTCAAGCCAGATCCATCTTTTCCCCCTCTCCTCCCAGTTATGATTGTTTTGTTCACATAAGAATAAATCCAGTGCCACAGGAATTCCAGGAAGAGGGAAGTGGAAAAAAAAGGGAGCCAAAGAGAACACGAGCGATGGCAAACGTGGAGAGAAGATTCCTCTTCCCAGCCTGGCTTTCTCTCCTGGTTTTACATGTATAATTCTTTTCTCTTTTGCCCTTTCTCGCTTGTTTGATTTCTGCATTATTTATGGCTTGTCTTCAGGGCCTGTATTTGCTGTTATTGTTTCATTCAACAATAAAACAGATTAGATAAAAACCAACTGTGCTGAGCCACGGCTGAGCCTGCCTGTCCTGCAGTCAGTGTGCCCATGATGCTGGGTGGAGTGGGAGCCAGGGATGGGGGTCACCTCCTCTGCAGCCCTTCCTAGCTCAAAATCCCTGCGGGATGTCAGGGCATGGTCAGGATTTGGGCTCTACCCACTGCCAGCCCTGCTGATACATGTCCTGTGCAGGTATAGGGGCTATGCATAGAGCTCCTGGGGTGCTGGTGCCCAGTCCTTCCCCCCCCCCCAACAAAAAAAAAAGCCAAGAAGGAAAAGGTGGGACATGCTTGTTGGGAGGAGAAAACTGGAAACTCTGGGATTGCCCAGGGCAGTCAATGAAATCCAAGGCAGTGATTTCACTAGCAAGAGGGCACTTCCCTGTGATGCAGAGGCAAAAAACACAATCAGTTTAATGCCTGTGGTAAGGGGTGTCAGCACAACGTCAGCTTCAGGGGTGCTGTGCTGTTCCCCAGCCTCCTGTCCTCCATGGACACCTCCATCCTGTGGGCATGGAGAAGGAGGAGGGACCCACTATGGGAATGGAGCGGTTCCCCACTGCCCTCAATGGAGGGCTGTTTTGGGGTGGTTTTGTTGTGTTTTGCTTGAGCTGAAAGAAATGCTTTCCACCCCTTCCTCTTCCTTTCCAGCAATGCTGATAATAACACAGAGCCTGCACACTGGGCTGTGTGCGAGAACAAAAGTAATCACGGGGAAATACAGTGCATAGGAATTAAATCAGAAATGCAAGGCCAGGGTTTCCATTTCGGTTCAGCTTCTGTATCATTTCCCATTGAAAAGGATAAACAGGCTGAGCACAAATCAGTTTAATGGCAGCACCTAATGGCAGCACAATTCCATGTTTCCCAGAGCAAAACGTAGCTCAAGCCCAAAGCAGCGGCATAATCCACAGCTCCGGGGTATGGCCATGGAATGGCACAGCCCCAGGATCCCCACTGCCCCCGGAGCAGCGCTGAAATAACCTGGTTCTCCAGAGCACAACAGGGCTGGGGCCCTCTCCATGTGTGAGGACGTTGGTGGGCTCTTCCCTGCCCTATTCTCAGCAGGAAAGAGGCAATCCTTTGGTCCTGGAGCAGACCCAGACGCAGTGGGAGCCTGCAGAGCTGTGCCAGGCTCCCCCAGCATGGGCCAGAGAAAGAGGTTTTGATGCGGCTCAAGAGCTACGGCCCCAGTTCCCTCCCTCCACCTGGCTCCTGCACAGCACGCTCAGTTAAAGCACAGCTGCCATTCAGTCCTTCCACGTAATCCTCATTCCTGCACCTTGCTCTGGGGTGTACCACAGCATTGCTGGCACAGAAGTGAGCTGCCACGCCAGGGCTCACCCATCAAATCCCCCCTGGCTCCCATTTTGGGTTAGATCCCATTAATCTGTCTCTCTGTGGCTGCTCCCAATCCAAAGGGGCTGCAGGGAAAGGCTGGGATCAGGTAGGGAAGGGCAGGAGGTTTGCCTGTGCCTGGTTAAGAGCCTCTGCGAGCACTCAGGCTTTGCTCGCCACCCCCAGGTTGCCTCTTGAGGTCTAAATCAGTTGTTTCCCATTTCACACTCGACATCTCAAATCCAAACGAAGAGCTGAAAGAATAGATCATGTCAAAATATTTCTGCTTCTGCCTCCTACGAGAATTCCCCATCAGAGACCAATCCAATTAAGGTGCTGGTTATGAAATTAACCATAATTACACGAGCGATATTTAATGTTTTGCATTCTGATGAAGAAACAGAATGGAAATGACAAAAAAACACCCCGACAACAAGCGGGTCCAACTGAGATAACTGAGAGCAATGGGAGGTGATGGGGAACACAACAGCGAGGCACCATGGGAACCAGCAGCGAGGGCAGGGGTGGGTCCTCCCAGGCACATCCCTCGGGGAGCAGTGGCTGGTGTGTTCCCAAAGCAGGGCTCAGCCCAGCCTGGTGGCTCCAGCAGGCAGTTTGCCATCTGAGCATCACTGGGGCCATAGGAACCATGTCCTGGGAGGCACAGCCCAGCCCTGCATCTCCTCACCCCCTGCAGGGACCCTCTGGGACCGTCCCCACCTCAGGACACCAACCCCAGCCCAGAGACAAGGGACACGAGAGCTGCAGTGGGAAAAGCCTTTGGCCTCCGACCAGGATATGTGTGTGTGTCTCTGGAGCTTGGGAGTGTGGTGCCCATGTGTGGACATGTGGCCACTGGCTTATGGAAAACATTGTGGAAGAAAACACACAGCACAGTTAAACAGGAGCCATTCATGTGCCTAAAGCCAGCACAAGCGAAACCAAGCCAAGCTCCCTGGCTCCTACAGCAGGGATGCTGCCCTGCTGCCTAACCTGGTCCTGTGCACTTGAGAGGAGTATGGGGCTATGGAGGACATGGGATGGTGGCTGAGGTGTTGGCGATGCCAGAGGGAGGACTGAGCCTCTGGTGGGGCTCACAGCAGGGTCCCCCCCGACACAGCCACGCTCCTGCCAGTGCATCAATACACCGTGCATCCCCTCGCGGGGCAAGGTGGATTCTGTCAGTCACCTCCCACTGCTGACCCTGCGAGGTGGGAACCACCCGGGTCTTGCTCCAGCACAGCCCTGTGCTGTGGGTCCTGCTGCTCTCAGGGATGGAGGGAGCCTAAAGAGGGGGCAGGACCCTGTGTCATTCAACAGCACTTATTCCACTGCCCTGGTCACGCTGACAATTAACTCAGACACAGCCACCACAGTGTGATCCGGCTGTGCCGGGGGGCAGAGGCCACGCTGTGCTGCTGACAGCTCCGGGGTCCTGCCCTTCCAGCCAGCCCTGCTCCTCTCCCTCCCTGCATCGCCCTGTCCCAGCAGCTGCAGGCTCAATGGGCTGTAGGATGTGTCCCCAGCGGGGTCACAGGGAGCTGGGGCATGTGGCAGAGGCACCGAGATCTCTCCCCATGCAGCCGTTCTCTGCAAGTTCCAATTCTTACTCCCCTGGATGGAGAGAGAGAAGGGGGTGAAAAATAGACTCGGAAGGAAATTGAGGCCGCGGCCTTCAGTTGGTTTCTCCCTTTGTTTTTCTCAGGTTGAGTTAAGAATTTGCAGCCCTCTTCTCTTTCATCCCAGCCTCCTCTGCTACCTAATGAGCTCTTCTGGCTCTTTTCCCACCAAAAGCCATTTCTGCTCATGCTAGGACAAACCCTGCTCCCTTCCCTTCAGCACAGAACGGAGGAGAGCTGCTGACTCAGTGACTGGATGTGTTCACCCTCCCTCGCCATGCTCTGGGCACCACCGGCTCTGCCCTCCTCTCCCCAGCCCCAAACTACTGCTGTGATGCTGAGCACAAAGGGTGAATATGGGAACACGGAGCTCACGTTGGCCTGTGCCATGCAAGGAGAAGCAATGTGAGCCAACAGCACCACTTGCATCCACTCCAGCACAGGCACAGCCCAAGCAGACTGCCCCAGAGGCCACAGCCAAGGGACTGACTTGGAGAAGAGTCTCCAGCAGTTTCCACACCTGAAGTTTGGCAACAGAGTTGGTGGAGCCGCATTGTCCACCAGGGCATCCACAGGGATGCGTGTGCCCATCACAAGCACACCCTCCCCTGCCTCGAGGGGTGACACAGATGTCACCCCAGCACCCAGCACATGGTGGAACCACAACAGTTTCGGCTGAGCTTTGTAATTCAGCATTTACACTATAATTACACTGCAATGGTGGCGTTATTATAACGGGATTTCTCAAGCCCTGGAATAAAACTCGAAGTTACAGGATTTTATACTTGTTACATACATCAAGCAACACAAACTTCAGCATCATCACAGCGACTGTATTAAGTAGGAGACTCAAGGAACAATAAGTCATTCAGTCGTGCTGTTAACCTTTCAGTGATATGAAACAGTGGTAATTAGAGGTATCACAGAGTAATTACGTTATAGGTGTAGAGTAACTGCAGCATGGTTCGGCATTACAGAAGTGTAACCATTTGTTTTGCAATTAAACCCTCCACAAAAAGGCCTGGAAAACCTGCCTCTTCCCTAGGTGCTGCATTCCCCAGCTCCGGCATCTCCTCCAGTCACTCCCTGCCCATTCCATGGGAGCCTCCATGAAAGCTGGAGCTGCCCAAGCAGCCGGTGCCACTGCCCCAGCCCTGCCAGCTCTGAGGTGGTTGGGGGCTGCAGGCCAGGGAGGAAGAGAAGCCCATCTCATCCACGTTATTAAGGTACCGAGCCAACACGCTCCAGAAAGGAGCCTGGAGCCGCACAGAGAAGGCACGGCAAGGTGGCCATGGTGCTGGAGTGGGGCTGGGATAGGGGCTGGGATGGGTTGAGCAGCACAGGCAGTCCTGGTAGGGTCCATGCAGCCCCATGCAAAGTCACAGCTCCATGGCCATCTCTAGCAGGCGTGAAGGTCAGGTCAGGGCTGCTGCAAGTGGCAGAGCAGCGAGCAGAGGGTTAAGGCTGGTGGGAGGCTGGGATGGGGATATGGAAGGGATTTCATTCCAGAGCCCGGCTCCGGTAGGTGGTGCAGGGGAAGGGGAGATGGAGAGAGAAGGGAAAAGGGGATCTGCGGAGTAGGGCTGCTCCTGGGGATGTCTGAACTGGTCTGTTCCTGCGAGCAGAGACCCTAGAGAATAGCTGTGTTCTGTCACGGGTCATTGCTGCAGGTCAGCACGGAGGGTCTCTGGTTGGAAAGGGTGTTTGCTGCGGAAGGACCACGGATGGCAACCGCTGGGGTGGGAGGACAGGCAGAGAGAGGCAGCTGAGCCTGGGCTTCACCAGCCAGCATCCAGCCTGCACCCGCGGCGGGGGGACCGGGTCCCACCCGTGCCCACACTCACCCGCTGCCCTCCCGCCCACCGCACGCGGCTTTCACAGCGCCAACGCTCCCATTCCTCCTGCGAGGCGGCACCTCCAGCCCCTGGAGCAAACCATGCCTCTGCCCTCCGCTCGCACTATTTATACACCCAAGGTGAAAAACTCGATAACCGACACACGCTATCAGAGAGCAACAAGCAACGGCACTGCCCGGGAGGGCTCCCGAAGGCCTTCTGGCCAGCAGGCTCTGGAGCATCCCTGCAATCCCGGCTGCCTGAGCAGTCCCTTCCACATTAACCCTTCTGTTTTCTGCCAGACACACACTGAGAGCTGAGCCCGCGCTGGCAGCATGATCCCCCCCTGCAACCTGAGGGGTCATCCCACCCAGCAGGAACTCCCCACGGCCCCCGACTCACCTACCTCCAGGCTGGGGGGGTGGTGATGGAGAGGTGAGCCCCTGCCATGGAAAATCACCCCCCATGGCTCCTGCCTTCCGACCAGTCACTCAGAGCTCTCCCTGCCCGTGTTTAACCCTTAGCGTTTCTGCCTTGGGGATCGGCAGAGGGGCGATTCCTCCTCTTGAGTTAACCCTCGCTGGCTAGGGAAGCTGGGCACTGCTTGAGGGCTGATCTCCCTGCTCCCCAGGCAGCGCTGTCCTACCTGAATTGTAATCTGCTTCAGACCGGCTAACTCATCTGCTTAACTACCAGGGGAGGAGGAGGAAAGCTCCCACATCAGGACGCAGCTCTGCGCTGGCCTCAGCGCCACCGAGCCCCAGCCCTTCGCCGGGCGAGTCAGCCCCGGGGAGCCGGGACCCCAGCTCCGGGTGGCTGGAAGCTGCCGATTCCAGGGGCTGGAGCAAGGCAGGGAAGAGGCGCAGGGAGCCGGGCAGGGCATCAGCAGAGGGAAGCCGCCAGGCAGAGCGGGGCTGGAGCAGCCCCCGGAGGGGATGGAGGGCTCCAGGGCCCGTGGCACACGCTCCCCTCCCGCCCCAGCCCCTCGCCGGGCGAGTCAGCCCCGGGGAGCCGGGACCCCAGCTCCGGGTGGCTGGAAGCTGCCGATTCCAGGGGCTGGAG